>MJUU01020441.1:122543-178545 GCA_002080025.1 Modiolus philippinarum
TTGTTGTAAGTGATATTAGAAAAGAATCCTTGCGTTTTGTTACAACAAATAAACTGCAGTCCAGAAAATTTAAAAGACCATTTAATCAATTGTCCCAATTTAGATTTTATCAGATTATGCGGAAGTGTTGTATAAAGTGTAGAAAAATCATAACTGTCGATAGATGAAACTGGTTTTTGTATTGATTGCAATTTATCTAAAACTTCAATAGAGTTTTTTACACTCCAAAAGTAATTGACACCAGAGTTTTGATAAGTTTTTTCACAATATTTTATAATTAAGTCCTTTATACAAGAAAGTGCACTGGTTAAATGGATGGACAAGTTAGTAGTAGAACAATTACTCGATGCCGAAATAAAACGATGCTTGTACGGGTTTTTGTGAAGCTTAGGAATACAGTACATAGTAGGCAAGGTGTTATCTTTAGGTGGAACTTTGAGCATTTCTGTGTCCTTGTAATGTTGTTTGGTGAGAGTTTGTTCATCACAATTGGTGCGTTTGAAAGTATTAGACTTGTCCAATTCGTTTTGTTGGACATCGATGTAGTATTTCTTTCAAATGATTAAAACGTTGTTAGAAGCTTTGTCAACTGGTACAAACACATATTTTTTGCCAAGATCTCTCAAATAACTAAATACCGAAGTTACTGTAAATTTACTTTCTGCAGCATATGCGCATTTCGACAACTTATGTCTCATCAGTGCAGATAAAATCTAAACGTTTGGAAGTTTGTTAAAATTTAAAGTTTGTAAAATTTTGTTAAATCTAGATGTGGCAATTTAGACTTTATTCTATTAACAGACAGCTTAGGATGTGGCTCAACATAATTATCTTTATAAAAATTAATTCTGTTGCTGACTTTGGTAATAATTTTATCCTTGAACAAATTCAGTGCGTGTTTGTCTGCACTTTCCCGTTTGCACCATTTTATACAGTACTTAGTGACTGCGTCTTTAATGATTTCAAAACAAGCTTGCCACAATCTGCTATGGAACTTCACATAAAGAACACGAATAAGACAAAAGACAAACGTAGACAATGATAGGAACCCGGGACAGCCGGACTTGGTACCGGCACTAGCAAAAGCCAGAGAATGCTGAATAGAGAAGCTGAATAGAGAAGCTGAATTACAAAACGTGATAGTGTAATTGTAATTTGAATAAAATCGATATATTAGCTCAAAAGATGGCCAGTTCGACAGTTTATGTCTCATCTGCACAGACAAAAATTAACCATTTGGAAGACAAAAAAGGTAAATCCTGTGAAAGAGTAGTAAAACTCCGCCAAAGATAGAGTTTTGTACAATGGGGATAAAAACATAATTATCGATCAAATTTGTAAAGAGCCGAAGTCCCATGAGATAAGAAGAAAAATCAGGTGGAAACCATCAGAAAAATTGTCGACCGAAATGGTCCTGACCTGGTACATGCATTTAAAAAAAAATGGTGGCAGGTGGTTGAAACCGGGTGGGTGAAACCGGTTTTATGGCATGCCAAACCTCCCCTTTCCGGTAGCAACTCAACAGCAATATTGCGTTTGAAATATTGAACACAGATAAAAGGAGATCCTCTTTGGTTTTATAACATTGCTTTGCTTTCAAAATGATCAGTTTTTGGCCAACACCGAAGTACAGAGCGGCTGAATTGGTGATACCCTCGGGACAAACAAGAAAATCTACAAGTTGAAGCATCAAAACTTATGTGTCTTCAGTGCAGAAAAAAATCAAAATGTTGGTAACTCATATACTGAAATATGTGTAAAATAGAAAAAAGAAGGGAAACGGGGAATGTGTCAAAGAGACAACGACCCAAAGGGGAGTAATAACAACTCAAAGCCACCATAAGATCTTCAATGAACGGTGAGAAAATCCCACACCCAACGGCAGGTCGGAGTCGGCCCCTGAACAAAGAGCAATCAAGTCCAGCGAAATAAACATCATCCTAGACTCCTATAGACATAAAGTAAACTAACTAGAAAAAGGACAAGACACACAAAGGCTTAATAAATTCCTGACTTAGGACAGGCGCAAACCTGCTGCGGCGGGGTTAAACTACTTTTTTGAATCCAAACCTTCCCCCTACAGCTAATGTGATAAATCAAAAAACAATCGTAACCACAGTAAAATTCAGTTGGCAACAGGACTGAGTCAATTGTGAAAAATGAAACTGAAAGAACTAAATATACGGACATAAACATGAAATCACAAGAGACTACTAACAGTTAACTGACATGCCAGCTCCATACCCATCACTAACTGACAAAGTAAGTTATGTACCCTCAGTATACAGCTTCCACCAAGATCCCTTCCTGTGAGGAGTTTAGAATAATGATTTCATGTATATACCGGAATACATAACCCGTGTCCATACAATACAGATTTTAGAAATTTAGAATGTGTTTAGTTAAATTGCAAAGACCCTATCAAAAAATCAATGTTAATACCAAAGAAGGCAATACCGTAATTATAACCCTTATGAACTAGACGATTTAAAGGTTTTATAGTTTAAGTATTTTTTACTCTTATGTAAAACATTACCGTAAAATAAGGGATGTGAAATACCAGCCTTGATTAGATGTTTACAGGTTGCATTGTATTTATGAACTAAGTAAAGACTGATAGACAATAAATTACAAATAAGATCTGAATAGAAAAACCAAAACCAGCTAAGGACAGAGCTATGCAAGAGGGAGATACTCCTTAGTTTGAACAAAATTTTGTTAAATCTAGATGTGGCAAGTTTCCAGATAAAATCAGTTTTCGAGCCAGTACCGAAGTACTGGCTCATGAGTTGGTGAATATCCTCGGGACTAATAGTCCGCCAGCAGAGGCATCGGCCAAGTAATAATAAATAACATTAAATCTAAGTTGCTTTTAATTTTGAATCTGCATATGCGCATTTCGACAACTTATGTCCCTTCAGTGCAGATAAAATCAAAATGTTGGATAGCAATATACCGAAATATGTGTAAAGGAAGTGAAACAGATTTTTATGTTAGATATATAGTTTACACCACAAGATCCCGTCCATTAAAATATTTTATCCACTAGAGATAGTTAAATTTAAAATTTTTCAGTGCGGGGCTTGCCGAGCATTTTAAAATTTTTAAATTTAACTATCGAGAGTGGATAAAATATAGTAATAATCGGGATAAAGTGATGTAATCTTTTTCTTTAATGAAAAATGATAAACACCGAGAATTCTATTCCGAATAGATTTGGCGGGAAACAGCACGAGGCTTTATTCAACATACCTTGAATATGAAAATTTATCTAACTGGTCAAAACCGGTTTAAACTTGACACATCGTTAGAGAAATATTTTCGCTGACTGATTTCGATGTACATATCAGCAATAAGTCGATAATATATTTCTCTCTTTGAGCTTGGATAATGATATGTCACGTTTGTTTCAAAACGAATTGCATAAAATATTTGAATTCAGTGTTAAAATAATGTATCCGCTTCAAACGCCTCTAATGTTGTATCTCATCCTTACACATTAAGTGACATTTGGTCAAGCACTTTATAGTTCTCCTTATTGACGGTCCAAATCGATTTTTTATAATTTTTTTGTCAATTTTAACCCCAAAAACTTCACGAAATTTGAATATTTTCAAGCAGAAAGGGAGGGTCCAACCCCAAACCAAGACTTCCCCTAGATCCGCCAATGTTCTTCGTCACAAAATGCCAACAACACACCTTAAAACATAGTATAGTAGTAATCTTTGTAACCTTAGACCTCTTTCAATCAAAATAAGTTTGTTCTATCAAATGACTTTTACGAGTATACCCATGATACTGTTTTGCCTGCCATTCAAGACTGAGTGTGCTGAAATTTCTAAGCATTCTCTTTATAATTGTTATCGTCTTTGAGGCTCTATGATACTGTTGGTAGCTGATCCTCTAAGATTTGAGATTATTCAACATTCGAAAAATCTAATCCATTTCAGAAAATTATATTCCATCCTAATTACAAAAACAATATCACAGCAAACACCTACAATGGCCAGGAACCACAATCACATGCCACAATCTACAAGCAAACTGCACCAGAAAAACAATAATGAAAACAAGAGACAATCATAAATTAAGTCAAATGCAGTCCTTTTATAGTTCGTTTGTACTTTAAAAAAAACGAAGCAGTTACAAGGATTCTACTCCAATCATTCCATCTAGGACGTCGATTGCATCCATTCTACAATTTACTTTGAAAACGATTACTGGCTTTGTTCGATTATCGGAAAATTAAAAGGATATTGGGTAAATGTAAATAAAAAGGGGATAACAGGAAACATCTGCAATTGCTTAAAATTACAATAACATGCCACAATCTACAAGGAAACTACAGAGGAAAAATATTAAAAAAAGACAAAAGACACGTAAATAATTTATGAACGAATATGGAGTAAATGAACATGAGACCATAACACATATGTTAACGCCAACTGCGATAATTTTAATGAAATGTGTGGCCATTTCGGAAGTTAATTCCTCATCAGCAGCACTAGAACCTAAAACATTTAAAATAAAATGTTCAAAATGCATAAAACCAAACGAAATCCGAATTATCATTAATATAAAATTTAACTACAATGTATAATTAAATTGTACAAAATGTAGAGCGCTTACGTGACATTTTATCTCATATAACCTGATAAAGGTTAAGATTGGTCAAAGATACCATTTACCTTGTTTACAAACATTGCTTATTGATCTGTAATAATCATAACTGTAATCAACACTTGTTGAACGTGGTATCTGTAATCAACACCTGTTGAACATGTAATGGTATATGATCATATTTCTGGTAGTCACTGACTCATGACAGGAAAAATATTTTCAATTTTCTACGATTTCATATCCCTAAAGTCTTTAAAATATCCAATATTTCTACAAATATTCAATATCCCAATTAAAAGTTCAAAACAAAATTTGTGTCTCGGTTTAGCCCATTTTGTTTTTTTTATTATTTACTTATAATGCATGTACTTGTATAGTATACAGAACGTAAGGGGAAGACAGTTGGTTCTGATAGGGGCTGACAGATTTTTGTAAATAATGCCCCGGCTTACGCCTTGAAATAAAAATATATATATAATCTTTCATCCAGATTCCACAGTAAGGTAAAAAAAAAGAAGTAATCTTAATCATTGGTTGAAAATAAAATTTCTGCCCGCATATTTCGTAAAGAAATATTCTGACTCGACAAAATTTTACAAGCTCTAAGCCCCATACCCCCTCCTTCCCACCTAAAATAGATGGAAAGTTAGCATGTTAAAAGCCAAACTGTTCACCAGTCCAAGACAATCTGGTCGACTTTCTGAAGGCATTCGATTTGTGACCTTCCGATCCTTAACTGTGTTTGTTTTAAAAACATGTTTCGACATGTAAATCTGTTTATGTTTAAGGTATTTGAAATTTTCTGAAAGTGGAGATTTCAAGGCTTAATATTGATTTATTTGCGGTTGGTATTTAAATTCCGTCGACCATTCCAGATATTTAATATTTCATGTCTTTGTAATCCTTCTTTAGGTGATTTCAACTCCACGCTTTAAAAAAAATAAAAAAGGACTACAAAAGGCTGAGCTAGCATTTTTTCAACATAGAGGACGGAAAGTTTTCATCCTTGTTTCAGTTCAACAGCTTTGTCTAAAGTATTGTTGTTTTCTTACACTGTGTTTGTAGTGCATCGTGTTCAATTCTTCTGAAGTGCTGTCATCTGCCATCATCGTGTCCGGGTCTTCTTAGGTGCTGTCGTCTGCCAATACCGTGTCGAGTTCGAAAGTTCTGTCGACTGCAAACGCCATGTATAATTCCTGAGAAAAGCTGTGTCGTTTGCCAACACCGTATCCAGTTCCTGAGAAGCGCGGTGTCATCTGTTAGCAGCGTGTTCAATTCTTTGCATGCTTTCCGGATAGGTTTAATAAAATGGAAGGCATATTGAAGAGGAAGGTATCTATGTTCAAAGGATACCAAGACAAGTGGTTTGTTGTAACGGAGGATGGATTTATGAAACAATATGATGCAAGTTTAAATGTCTTTCAGTATTTTTATCTGCATTTAATTTATGAGTAATGGCATCTGCAGGTATTTATGAGCCTTCTCATGGGTTTCTTTATGGCCTGATTATTTTAGGGTTGGGTATTGGTGATTATTTAATTATAAGTTGTATTTTTCAATGACAATTTGATAACCATACCCCTTCTAAGTTTCAACGTATTTGATTACCATACCATACCATTACTAAAATTACCCTAAATTTCAGTGAAAAAAATTTTGATTACATGTGGAAGTGGGGGCAATAACAAATTTACCGAACAGAATTGTCAAGAGCCAAATTCCATGAGACAAAAAGACAAAACGGATGGAAACAAAAAGATAATGATTACTTGATTCCCTCCACGAGGCGACTCAACTAAAATGCGTTTAATAAAAGCTGTGATTATTTAGGGAAAGGGAACTAATAATTTTTTTTTAATGATGAGTAAAAGGACGAATTTACACTAATTATATCTAATCTGTAGTACAATCAGTGAATTAATCAAAGGTATGTAGATCTAATTTTTTATGCCCCCCCAGTGAGTTGTTATCGTTTTTCGGATTTTGGAAAGGAAAAGCGTAAATTCATGTGAAAACTTGGATAAGAACAATTGTAGAAATCACAATATTAAGATATAATTTACATTCAACATTTTATTTATAGAAAAAGCCATTAGCGAAAGGAGAACAACCGAAATGGAAGATAAATATAATTGTAAGTAATGTATATACAGTGGTGAAATGTATATAACAAAACAACGAACTTGCTGTAAATTTTGTTTCTGCATATTGCCATTTCAGTTTCTTCAGTGCAAATCAACTCAAAATATTTGGAAGACCATTAACCAGAATTATGAAAACTTTTGATCATTAACCAGAAATACGTAAAATCTTACAGAGCACAAATAACCATAAAAATCTTAATTGCTAGTCAAAAACATCTAAGGACAGAGCTATACATGAGTGTAAAATGTAAAATGTTCTAAAGTTTAGATATGGTAGATGTTGTTCATAAGACAATTTAAACCGTAAAAGCGCGGGAAAAATCAAAAGGTCATTTTCCTTCGCAATCTTCGCAAAATAACTCCGCACACAACCTCAAGGTTTAATATGAAACCACTGTTATAATATTAATGAAGGAGTCTTACCTTGTATCGAGCATGGCATCTCTATACACAGTTCATATACAATGGTTCGTGGTCATACTTTTAGTATTTTGACCTTTCTACTTTTCATAGAACAGGTTTTCCCTGTGCCCGGTAGCTCTTTAGAATGAGCTGAAGCTCGATTAAGGTGACGGTACAAAGTCTCTAAGATGACGAAAATATCTAGAAAAGTCTTCAATTTAATTAAGTGCTCAAATCTGATCATTGTGTTAAGATGACTGTCTGACTGCAAACAGACTTACAGAACATGTTTTAGCTATAACTATACCGTTACTGTATATACAGGAGAAACTTTGGAAAAGCATGCGCAGATTAAGTTTACAACTTTGAAACCAAAGACATCACGTTTGTCGCAAATCTTGGTTAATGTAGTTTATATTGATATAATTCAAGATTGTTGTGGTGTTTGTCGAATTGTTTTGGATCATACCTTAAAGCATGATTATTCGAAGAACATTTTAGATACATGTATACAAATATGTCAGATTGCATGGTCATTTCGGGTTTTTTCTTTTATTCGATCTTAAATGAAATCTACTCTTCATAAGAAGAAACAACGGCAGTAGAATACCGAATGAACAAGGCAAGCGATGACCAAAGACATGGCAAAAACGGCAACAGAGAAAAGCAAAGACAAAACAAGGACGTGAGACAGCTACAATGCACTTAAATAAAAATACGACATTAAAAACTAAGGCACTTATAGTGTGAACTCCCATGAAAACCGGGAGTGACATCAGGTGCTCCGGAAGGGTAAGCCTGTTTTGCCCTACTAGCGACACCCGTCACACTATCAGTGAGGCATATATTCTTTTGAAATATCTGTTTGGCAGCTTATTGGTTTATGCCATTATCTAACCCTTAGACAAACCAATTAAGGTCCATGATAGTCTTACTTCTCTAACCCTAAAACTGTACAAAGGTGAAGTTTTGAAGAGCTTTTGCAAATCTTAACAGTATTCGAACATTTTACAAGGACAAATCGGTAGCACAAACATTATTTAAGAGGACAAAACTAAAATTTTACATGTGATATACAAGACAATACAAAAAATTTAAGCACTGACGGTGTGAACGCGCACAAAAAAAAACCGGGAGTGACATCAGGTACTCCAGAAGAAATTATAAAAAGATATAGGGACCGAATTTGTACTTATTGGGATGTCGATAGTTTGTGAAAATACTCCGGAGCACCTGATGTCATTCTTTTTTTTTTAGAGTTCACAATGTTAGTGCTTTAGTTTTTGTGTTGTGTATGAAGTGGTTGTGTGTTTTGTGGGTATGTAGTTTCTTTGGTCTTCCGTCTCTCAAAAAACAGAGTAACTACAGGTGCTCCGGAAGGGTAAGCATGTCCTACTCTGTAAACAGCACCCGTCACACTGTCAGTAGGTAAATCAAGGGTAAAGTCAAAACCGATTAAGTCAAATCCGCATATTACCATTTTGAATATTTTTGAGTACGTTCACATTTTTCCACTTTTAAATATGCTTATTGTAATACGGTGGAGTTGATAAAATTATTGCGAAACTGATTTTGAGATACATTACGGTTGCTGCGATAACGCGATAACAATAAAGCCATTTACTTGGGCCAATGTCAATCGCTCCAAATACAAGTTCTGAAGAAAATTGTTTCACATGAAAAATTCAAACCTTACAAGCTGTACTTGAGCAATAAAACCACATTCCTTCAGCAAGAATAAACTTCCATTAAATTTTATAATTTAATCTTGTACGTGTATATAGAAAAACTTAGTAGTAAGTCTTCCACGGAAGACATGTGTCCCCTGCGTAATAACACTTAGAGTAAGTTACGTCAAACTGGAAGTGGGCATGCAAAAGATCTCAGACCTCTTACTCATTATAGGTCCCCATACTGATACTCCATGCCAAATTGCAGAAGGCAAGGATATGTGGTATCTGAGAAAAACATGACAGAAAATTTCAAGACAGGAAAAATATTCTAAGTTGTGGACATGCAAAAGATTCAAAACTCTATTACAGGGTATAGGTCCCCATACTGATACTCCATGCTAAATAACAGAAGGCAGGGAATTGTGGTTCCTGAGTAAAATATGACAGAAATTTTTTGTGACACCAATCGGCAAAAATATTCTAAGTTACGTCAAACAGGAAGTGGCCATGCAAGAGATCCTAAACTTTATTACACGATATAGGTCCCAATACTAATACTCCATACTGAATTGTAGAAGGCTGGGATCTGTGGTTCGTGGGAAAAATGGGACAGATATTTTCAAGACGCAAAAAATATTCTAAGCTCCGTCAAACAGGAAGTGGACATGCAAGAGGTTCAAAACTCTCTTACATGGTATAGGTCTACTGATACTCTATGCTAAAGTGCAGAAAGTTCGGATTAGTTCCTGAGAAAACTGTGACAGAAATTTTTGTGACGCCGACGCGGACGACGACGACGCAAGACGAAGGATAGTAATTCCTATATGTCGCCACTGCGTGAACACAGGCGACACAATGATGTCTTGCATCATTTTGTTTGAACAATCGTAGATCAACCCTTATTTTTTTTATTTTTTATGATTTTTTTTTTGAAAACATGCTTTGTTGCATTTAATCTCTTGTCAATCTCTTTTCAGCTAGCGGATATTGACTGTAAAACAGATGGTTTGAGGTTCAATAACGTCAAATTGGGGACAGCGAATGCATTTGAAAGGTATGTTGAAAGCGACTTGTAGTGTTATAGGCTATGCCTAGGACTATGTTTGCAACGGAAGTAATTGTGATTTAAGGGGGAAGACCTGGGTAGGCCTAACATTTTCCGCTCGTTTAATTTTCTTAATATTTTCAATGTTAAAACTACACATGTTCATGTCGATTTTAAGCAATTTTCAACGATTTCTACCATCCCGTTTTATGTCTAGTGGTCATCAAAGATACCCTGTTTCCTCGTGTTATTTGGACCGTTCATGATTGTTGTGTATAAAATTGGCTCTGATTAAATTTGTACTCTACTCGATTTTAAATTATTTTAAATGCAAAATTCTGTAGTTTAGACATGTGTGAAAGTAATGATAGTAAATTTTATACTTGTTTGAACTGAAATACATGGGCGTTCTGACCAGTGTAGGCTTAAATTTTTACTCCATTTTGATCACTATTAAACACTTCTTGTAAAAAATTCTGTCTTTTAATTTTCACAAAAAAATGTAAGATGTATCAAAATTTTAGAAAATTCTGCCGTCCAATTTTTTCCTAATTTAGAATAAAGTGGGAAAAAGTCAATAAAATTGCTGAGTCTGTGCTATAAATTACCTCCCCTACAAAAAATCCGACTTTTACATATTTTCATTATCGTTGGATAGTATTGCAAAAATGTAGAGTAAAATGCGTTCATTATAAATAACTGGCAGAATAATGGGTAATTTACTAATTTGCATAGCGGCCATCTTGTAACTCTTGCTTGTCGGCCATGTTAAGTTGAAATACATAGGGGAGATATTGAAATTTTGCAAAATTATCTAATAATACATTTCAGAACATATTTGTCCGCATATATCATGATTCTACACCTTGTTTACATCTATTCTATACATAAATAATTATCTGTAATGATGAAAATTTCCGGCCAATTAAGTTTGAAATTCGAAACGGGATCATAACATTCTGACTGTAGAAGCCATTGTAAAACTGCCGAGTAAGCTATCTTTGACAGAAAAATACACATTAAAGATAAATATGTAGCATATTTGTCCGCATATGACTGTGAAATATAACTCGCATAGATTCATAAACAGTTGTCCCTTTTAAACATACTCAAGAAGATTCGCGGCTCAATTGTAATGATTCTATTTGTTTGTGTCATAATAAAATAGTGAGAAATAGAGTGATCTCCTCATACCCCAGATACCGCAGGTCTACCCCTTTAAATGGGTTAGAAAACAACCGTTGACGCTCCTTCCAGAGTAGATAGAACTAAGTGGTTATTACAGATTTTAAGTGAGTATCTGATATTCTTGCTATTTCCTAGTTTTCAGGCATGATCGTATTGCAGGTGAAAAACAATACCCCTTCGTGAGTTTTAATGCACGAAATGGTTGTAGGACAACAAAATGTCATACAAACCGAGAGACAATAAATGCTAAAACATTCCTTGCTGTGCTTGTTGATGTACTGGGAATGAATTACATGAGAAAGGGGGATAACAGGAAACAGTACTTTATATAATTTGAAAATACTGAGTGCTCTTTTAAGCATAAACAATATGTTTCAAGATATTTTAAAACAGACAAGGGTGTAAGACAAGGGGGTAGTATTAGTCCTACATTATTTAATATTTTTATAAATGATATTAGTGAAATTTTTGTTCATGAACAATGTTCACCAGTAAGTCTTGTTGATTCAAAATTGGGAAGCATGCTTTTTGCGGACGACCTAATAATTCTATCTGAAACCCAATCTGGTCTTCAGAATAGTCTGAATAATCTTTCTTCTTATTGTGATAAATGGCAGCTTTCAGTTAATATAAAGAAAACAAAAACTATGGTTATTCAGAATAATCCCCGTAATAAAATTAATCGTAAGTCCTTAATGCAATACAAAGGGCAAAATTTAGAAGATGTGAAGGAATTTAAATATTTAGGATGTATAATAAACAATAACGGTAGCTTAGTAAATTGTTCTGTTGATCTTGCAAATAAGGCTAGAAAAGTACTATTTGCTATAAAAACATATACCTCGGAGTTTGGTAATGTTCCCGTTAAAATAGGCTGCAAATTATTTCACACTTTGGTGAAACCCATTCTGACATACAACTCTGAAATTTGTTTTATGGATTCATACCTTAAGCTATATAGAGCTAAGTCTCGAGCCAAAAAAAATAATAGGTCCATTGATGTTTTGTCCTTTATAGATAAAACACCAATGGAAAAACTCCATTTGAATTTTATTAAAAATATACTTGGAACCAAAAAGAGATCCACTAATATTATGGTTCGTGAGGAATTAGATTTATTGCCAGTTGAAAGTTTCATAAAGTCTCAAACACTAAGCTATCTCTCTAGACTTAACAACGATCAACTGAATCCTCTTCTCAAAGAGGCTTATCAGCTGGCAAGAGATTTACACTCTGATGGTATTTACTCTTGGTTCACATATGCATCTAGCATTACAGAAGAAATAAACTTTGAATTAAAAGATCTAAGTGAATGTAAAACAGAAAAACAAACCAAAAATTTAAAATGTTATATAAAAAATTCTGTCACAAATTATTATCATTCATTAATTAATGAAAAAATAAATAATCTTAAAGAGGAAAATAAAAACTTTCATTATAAATTTTTCAAAATCACGAAAAACATGCCCGAATTTTACCTTTCACATCCAAAAAAAGAGATTCGAAGACTTATAACTAAATTCAGAGTTAGTGACCATATGTTGTTAATTGAAGAAGGGAGGTATAAAAACATTCCAAGATGTCAAAGACTATGTAAAACTTGTAACGTTATAGAGGATGATTTCCACTTCTTTTTCAACTGTAAAATTAATTCTTCATGTCGAAAGCAATTTTTAGATTACTATCAGTGTAATATAACACATTTTAATTTACTAAACCAATTAGACAAACTTGTTCTTATTCTGAATCCGTCAACACCCGATGATAATAAAACAGTGGTATCTTATATACAGCAGTCATTAGAACTGAGGAAAGATGACCCTCATACTGTTTTAGTATCAGAATAATACTGTCTTACTTTTTCATTTTTGTTCATATTTGTTATCATTGTTTAAATGTACATGCATTGTTTAAATGTCTTTGCTATAACCCTAATGGGTTAAATAGTTTTCAATAAAGCATATAATGCCTTTGGTACGTTCAAATTTTATATGCACTAGATTGAGGCGTCACAAAAATAAAGCAAAATAAGCAACACAATGTTTTACTGTGTTAGGCGATTATTAAAAAAAATTAACAGTATTTACCGACTGAAATATATTTTATATTAACAGCATCTAGTGAGGAACAAAGAAGTAGATGGACTAAAGTATTTCGAAAGATTAATAAAAAGCATTTTCCTGTAAGTAGCCGAAACTTTCAAAATTAGCAAATATCACACCACACAGCTTATATAGGATAAATTCCATTCAAACAATGTGTTTGATCAAATACAATCACATACATTTACGCTAAGGATATATGTTTCCGTGCGCGTTTAATTTTGTGACAATATCAGATTGTTTTGATTTAATTCATATCATGCTATTTTGGGAATATTTTTAAAATATTCTCTTTCTGTCAATGACTTAAAACCTACACCGTTGATTATTTCAATAATTTACCTCAAGAAAATTTCAAATTTAAAGTCAAATAGTCAGACATGAAAAAATTACCTTACTTTTTAAAGAAATTTACTGTTTTTAAGCAAAATTCAAACCACTTTAAAATACCGAGACTGTATGGCACTCGGTGTGTGTCCTTGAATTTTGCCTCCTATTTCGATTTCAAGTTTTAAAATAAAATCGGTTTTCGGGCTTTTGGGTTTTAAAAGTATATGTATTTTTAAAATACGAAATACGAGTTGAAATTGTATCTATAAAACAAATAAATATCGAAATTGGTATGCAATTGTGTAGTTCCAAAGATGACCATTTCGACAACTTATGTCTCTTCAAAGCAGATAAGAAGATAAAAAAAATTAAGATTGATTGATTGATAGGGGTTTAACGTCACTTTCAGCAGTATTCAGCTATTTCATAGTGTTTTTGTAATGTACAAAGTGGGCGCGAATTCACAACGCAGTGGTAATAGATTACAGTGGTTGTATAGGTAGTAGAAAACTCGGCCACCCAGGCTCCTAAAAAATTAAGAGCTGAGAGAGAACAAATAACCCAAAGGACCTAAGGGCCAAAGGACCTAAGGACCAAAGGACCTAAGGACCAAAGGACCTAAGGGAATTATATACTATTACTAATTTGTTTTGCGAGTATGGAATTCTCAGCTTGTATTGCATCGAGTGCGGAGCACGAGATGCAGTACGAGCTGAGAAATCCATCCGAGCAAAACAAATTACTAATAGTATTTTTATCGCTAATTTTGTTATTAATATACACGATATATATGTTTCTTTTTCTACTGAAATATTTTTTAGGTTAAACATGTAATTTTAAGTTAAATATAGCGCTTTCTTTGATGGGATTATTTTTTTCACCAAACGCCACGCAACGTCATATTAATACGCTGTTGCTAACGTTCCATAGAGATTGACGATAATATGTTCATATCAGCGCAGTGCAGTGATAATAGAATTATCGTCGCTCGGAAACAATTGAAAATCAAGCAAATTAGCGATAAAACACTAAATCTGCGTTACAATGTAGCACAAAGACATCATAAACTTATCAAGAAAATGAGACAGAAGAAAGGTAAGTTAGACTCGATTATATTTGCGCTCGATTTGAATCAGATCATTAGTTTTGCTTAGTTTTATTCTTTTTCCATTAGAAAGAGCCATTTAATGGTTGCAGCTATAGACTTTGGATCAGCTTATTCGGGTTGTGCGTTTTCTTTCAAATCAAATTATACTAAAAATCCGTTAGACATATACCTAATGGATATTGGAAATAAAGGATAAGAGTCGAGGAAAGTACCCACCGTCCTGTTACTGAATCCACAGGGAGAATTTGAAGCATTTGGCCATGAGGCGGAACAGAAATATGCTGATCTTTTACAAAGCGATTTGGAGTATGCAAATCAGTGCTATTATTTTAGCAGATTTAAAATGCAACTTTACAACAACAAAGTGAGTAAATTCAAGAGAAATCTGTCTTTTTAAACCAAATCTTCTGTTGCAAAACGATTCCTTTATAAAATGTTTCCTTGTATCAGATTTCACATGCAAGTATGATTTTTCTAGTTATTTTGACAGTTCGAGAAGATATGCAAAATATAGTTACAATTAGTTTTCTTTTTATGCTAAATATTCATTTTGATTATAGTGTTTATTACATTAACTCATTCTGCTCGTTCCTATTGTCTTTAGGACAAAAATGCATTTAATTTTTTTAAATTTTTTGTAAAATAATTTACTCAACAACACCAATTAGTAACGATAATATCTTAATATCGAAGCAATTGTCGTCGCCCGGAACAAATAGCAATAAAAACAAATTTTAGTCATTTAGCATTTATAATGCCACCAAAATATGTATATAAATATGTATATATTGTATAAAACCAACATGTTATAGCCGATGCTGAAAAGTATAAGAAAAAAAAAACGGTTTTTATAGAGTACCAAACCTCCCCTTCCATTGCGGTAGTGTGTAATAGCAACTCATCAGCAACTTCTGTTCAAAGGTCGTAGACATTTAAAAAGGAATGCTCATCCTAGTATTAAGTACAAAAATGAATATTGAATCAACGTTCAGACCGAAACTTCAAATTTTTCCATGATGGACTGATATCTATTAATTATAGTATAACTAATTGACCGTCGTGAATATCAATAAAAATGTCACGAGTGCCGAACAACGCAGAAGGATTAAACGAGTCGCGGAACGAGTTTAATCCACTGCGTTGATCGACACGAGTGACATTTTTATTGATATTTATGATGGTCGATTAGTTATGCTTTTTATTATTTAGATTTTCTACTCAAAAACCGAGATTTTAGATGCGGAATATTTTTTTTCATTTCAATACGCCAGTTGTTTTCTTGACGACGACATTGAACGGATATTGTGACGTCGATTCATTAAGACGTTATCCAGTGACTAGAAATCCTTTATTTACATCGGTGACAATATGACATTTATTTAACTGAGAAAACTCGATAAATCACCGCTATCTATATAATAAAGAAGTTTAATGATCGTTTGAGACAGATTTTTTTAACCCTTGATTAATAAGGCGGTCCCGGAGATAACTACGTCTTATGAGAAAGTCTGTATAATTTGTTCTTAATTAAGGGTAATTCCTGTTGTGTGAAACTTTGTGGAGCTAAACATGGCAAATCCGATAGGCATTGAATTCTGAACACGCCCAATGCCATTTGTATTATCGCAAACAGCAGATCAACAAAATAATTTTGAAAAAAAAATAGAAATTAGGTTCGTACGCTTCCGTTAATATATCAATAACAATATAAAATTTCTTTTAAAGTAAAGCGAATAGTATTGCGGTATCACGGAAGATTTTTTTTCATATGCGTAAACAAATGGAGTAAATGGACATGAGACGACAAAGTGTCAACAAGTACCTGGTAAAAGCAAGCAATGGAACATCGCTTTTATTGTTGTTCATCTTGAAGTCACTTTGAAGCCTTCAACAGTGAGTTTTTTCTATGAACAATGTGCATTTTAAAACATGCTCGATAAAGGACTTTTTATACAAAATTAATTTGAATGCACAAGATTGTAATTTTCAAAAGCAAATAAGTATACTAGTACTATATAAAAACAGTGTCACTCCTGGTGGTTAATTTAATTGTTGTTTTTGTTAATGGGTACATTATTATCGCATTGTCTTTTCTTTTAAGGATTTGAAAAAAGCCATGATAATCAAGGATATCACAGGTTTTAAGAAGATGAAAGCAGTAGATGTGTTTGCCTTCTCTATTGAATATATAAAGAATTCAATATTTGGAAGAGCAAAAGAGCAAATACTAGAACTGAAGGAAGAAGATGTCCATTGGGTTGTTACTGTCCCTGCTATTTGGAGTGAAGCCGCCAGGCAATTTATGATTGATGCTGCTGAGAAGGTACATTTAGATAAAATTTTTGAATTGTAGGGAGAAAGATTGTATTGTTTAACTTATAAAAGAAATGACACAAAAAAACAAGACAACATAAAAGTAAGTAAGACAACTTGAAATAGAGAGCATCTATCGCTACATCCATTTCCATTATAATAGAAAGCCACGATATGTTTTACATTTGGGCGAAAGAAATCTATGAAATTGTGGATCAATTATTGCAAGGTGTATTTTAATTTTGAGATTTTATTTGTTGTGCGTATATGTATTTGTATTTTTTATTGATAAAGTATTGATTAATGACGTCATTTGAATTTGATTCTGAACAAAATTTATATTCATAGCCTTAGCATTTTTGAACCAGGCATCGAATATCAGACAAAAAAGACAAAAGTATTTTTTTATTTTTAAACTGGGTGAAAAAACGGATTGGTAACATGTTCACAAACTGAATGCACCCCTCCCCTTTGATATAACTTAAAATGTACTGCGTACGGTATTTCGCGCCCTTTTCATTATAAAAAAAAATAAATGAAGAAATAGGTTGGGGTCTATGTGCAAATCACATGCAATCGGAAAGCATCTTTATTGTTTTGAATACATTCGAATTTCATGAAAATCACCTTTGCTTTCATGAAAATCACCTTTGCGCCTTTGCTCTATAGTAGATTTAAAGACTGTCTCTAGCAAAGGTTTTACTGACATTTATTGCTTGTTATCTTAGCTAGTTATTACTAGCTAGCTCAATAAAATTGTATGAAATGGTTGGACTAAATAAAGAGACTCGCCAAATATCGATAGGAATGCTGTTTTCGGAGCACCAACTGTAATAAAAACGAAGATTAGTACGGTTTTCGTCTTCATCGAATCTAAGCTAGTTATTGCTAGCTAGCTCAATAAAATTGTTTGAAATGGTTGGACTAAATAAAGAGACTAGCCAAATATCGATAGGAATTCTGTTTTCGGAGCACCAACTGTAATAAAAACGAAGATTAGTACGGTTTTCGTCTTCATCGAATCAGAATGCGGTGTCCAATAGAAATATATGTTACACCCAGAACAACTGTTGGCATGTACGAGCATCTGATTAACTCAATTTTCTTCAAGAAGAAAAGTATTGACAATTAAAAAGACAATTGTTCAGAGAACAATTGCAAGGTCTTTCACCAGTTTTCACCACCATTACAAGTGAGGGTTTGTTTTGTTTTCTATTTTGGTCAAAACAGTTACGTAAACGACAGTTTTTTTACCAACCATAAATGTAGATCATAATGAGAGGAGTATTTTTGCAACATAAAGTTTTCATAAATCTCTAATGGTTTCCAAGATATTACAATAACAAAATTCAAATCGCAGCCATTTTCAAAATGGCGGACGTAAAAAAATTTTTTCACCAACCATAAATGTAGGTCTTAACTAGAGGAGTATTTTTGAAACACAATGTTTATATAAATTTTTTATCGCTTCCGAGATATCGCGATAACCAAATTTCGAATGGCGACCATTTTCAAAATGGCGGACGAAATTTTTTTTTTGACCAACCATAAAGGGAGATCTTAATGAGAGGAGTATTTTTGCAACACAATGTTTTCATAATTTTTTTATCGTTTCCCAGATATTGTGATAACAAAATTTCGAATGGCGGCCATTTTCAAAATGGCGGGCGAAAACATTTTTTGACCAACCATAAAGGAAGATCTTGATGATAGGAGTATTTTTGCAACACCATGTTTTCATAAATTTTTTATCGTTTCCGAGATATCGCGATAACAAATTTTCGAATGGCGGCCATTTTGAAAATGGCGGACGGAAATTTTTTTTTTGACCAACCAGAAATGTAGATCGTTATGAGAGGAGTATTTTTGCAACACAATGTTTTCGTAAATTTTTTATCGTTTCCGAGATACCCCGATACAAAATTTCGAATGGCGGACGAAATTTTTTTTTTGACCGACCAAAAATGTAGATCTTGATGAGAGGAGCATTTTTGCAACACAATGTTTTCATAAATTTTTTATCGTTTCCGAGATATCGCTGTAAGAAAATTTCGAATGGCGACCATTTTGAAAATGGCGGACGAAAATTTTTTTTTGACCAACCAGAAATGTAGATCTTTTTGAGAGGAGTATTTTTGCAACACAATGTTTTCATAAATTCTTTATTGTTTCCGAGATATAGCGATAACAAAATTTCGAATGGCGGCCATTTTGAAAATGGCGGACGAAAATTTTTTTTTGACCAACCAGAAATGTAGATCTTTATGAGAGGAGTATTTTTGCCACACAATGTTTTCATAAATTTTTTTACCGTTTCCAAGATATCGCGATAACAATTTCGAATGGCGGCCATTTTGAAAATGGCGGCCGAAAAATTTTTTTCGACCAACCAGAAATGTAGATCTTTATGAGAGGAGTATTTTTGCAACACAATGTTTTCATAAATTGTTTATCGTTTCCGAGATATCGCGATAACAAAATTTCGAATGGCGGCCATTTTGAAAATGGTGGACGAAAATTTTTTTTTTACCAACAAAAACGTAGATCTTTATGAGAGGAGTATTTTTGCAACACAATGTTTTCATAAATTTTTTATCGTTTCCGAGATATCGCGATAACAAAATTTCGAATGGCGGCCATTTTGGAAATGGCGGACGAAAAAACTTTTTGACCACAGATTTGTAATCAGGGCCATGAAAGCTACCTGGAAACCAAATTTTATCGAAATCCGATAACTTTGAGAAATTTGCATATTTAGGGGTCAAAACGCGTAACCGGGGTCGCGACCCAAAAATTTTTTTTTCCATGACAAATTGCGTGATGATTGCGACATTTTGCCACCATCAGAATTTTGATATCAGTTACGGTTTTTGTGCAAACATGATAACAAGGTTTTCGGTCTTCAGGGAGATAACTCCGTTACTAAAAATAGATCGGTTTCACAGGGTGACTGGCTTCGACAGGCCACTAAGCCGATTAATACCACCAAGTATCGTATTTATATGTCGCGACACTTTTTTGAGAAGTGCGGCAGAAAAAAAAAGAATAATAATAATAATTAAAAAGACAATTGTTCAGAGAACAATTGCAAGGTCTTTCACAGTCAATGTTGTGTTTAGTGTTATGTTTTGTCATGTCACATGTTTAAAATCATCTTGATGGGATGAACATTGTCTGCAACATATTAGAGTAGCCATTTCTAATCGTTTTAAAGATTTTACGATAAAAAACCGTAAAAATTGGCTATGACCTTGAACGATGACCTTGATGACCTTTGACCTTGGGATCAAATTGAAAGTCTCTTCTTGCTGATTAATTTGATATGTTCCATGACCATACTATCTTCAAAGGTTTAAACGTTATACGCAAAAAACCTATTTCTGAAACGCGTCAAGGGCAATAACTCTTCAAGGAGTCATCGGAGAGCTTCGGTCCAAATGAGACAAATGTAGCCCTTGACATGATGAACATTTTTGCTGATATACTTTTTCAGCCATCTATTACGGTTTCCGAGTTCATCTGATAACAAGGTCAAAGGTCAAGGTCAAAGGTCACCGATGACCTTCAACCTGGTACTCAAATTGAAGGTCTTTTCATGCTAATCACTTTAAACATATATGTTTACTATATTATCTGTAAGTGTTTAAAAGTTATTCGCAAAAAAACCGATTTACCGAAACGCGTCAAGGGCAATAACTCAAAAACGGTTCATCGGAGAGTTTTTGTTCAATTGAGCAAAATATAGATCTCAGTGAGAGGAACATTTTTGCAATATAATGTTTTCAGAAATTTTTTATCGTTTCCGAGATATCGCGATAATAAAATTTCAAATGGCGGCCATTTTGAAAATGGCGGACGAAAATTTTTTCTTGACCAATCAGAAATGTAGATCTTTATGAGAGGAGTATTTTTTTGCAACACAATGTTTTCATAAATTTTTTATCGTGTTCGAGATATCGCGATAACAAAATTTCGAATGGCGGCCATTTTGAAAATGGCTGACAAAATTTTTTTTTGACCCCAGATTTGTAATCAGGGCCATTAAAGCTACCTGGATACCAAATTTCATCAAATTTTGATAACTTTAAGAAATCGACAAAATAAGGGGTCAAAAACGCGTAACCGGGGTCGCGACCCCAAAAATTTTTTTTGCATGATAAATCATCCTGAGGTTGAATGAAACATTTTCCCCCATTCAGAATTTTGATATCGGTTACGGTTTCTGAGTTTACCTGATAACAAGAAAAATAGGGGGCGGGGAGATAACTCTGTTACTAAAAATAGATTTCGTCTGGACCCTGGTTTTGGAAGAGAATTTCCAACTTCCAGTTACTTCGCGAAGTTTCGAAAAGATACGTCAAAAGGTTTTCCGTACAGAGACCTTACGGAAGAAGAATAATAATAATAATTAAAAAGTCAATTGTTCAGAGAACAATTGCAAGGTCTTTCACCAGTTTTCACCATGATTTCATGTTTGAATTTGATTTTGTTGTCTATTTCAGTTCAAAATGTGGTGTAATCAAAAGTTCTGATCTTTATTAGTCTTTTGCTCAACGGTAGCTTGTTGCTAAGGACAGGAAAGCCACTTCCGGTTGGCAATGTCATTTATTTCCTCTTTACAACATTACAAATTTTTTTGCATATGGTTGCTAAGGACTTTTATGGCAAATAACGTTGTTGCTAAGGACCTTGACCTTTGACCTTGACTCCATTTTGTCGGCCATAAAGAGCCGAACATTTTACCTTTTATAGTTTCTTTGTATCTTTAATACTTTTTGAGATATAGGCAAAAAACTCTAAAATCTGACCTCGAAAAATGGTTTTTGGGCCATAGCTCCAAAATGAATGGTCCAATTATTTTCGACCCCAGTGTCAAATGTAGACCTCAATGAGACAAACATTTTCTCAAAAACATTTGATCATCTATCTCTTACAGTTTACGAGTTAAAGCGATAAAAAGGCAAAAGGTCATCGGTGACCTTGATCAGTGACCTTTGACCTTGACATTTTTAGATGGCCATATATCACTTATTAACAATGGTGAAGGTTTCAGGTCTTTACGACTTATCGTTTGGGAGTATTAAGCATTTACGGAAACTCAAAATCTTTCAAAGGGTAATAACTCATATAAAGAGTCGTCGAATCTCTTTGGATTAAATGTAACAAAGTTGCGTCTCATGACAATGACCATTTTTCTCATTACATGTTTTCAGCCATCTTTTACGGTTTACGAGATAAAGCGATAACAAGGCCTAAGGTCATCAGTGACCTTGACCGTTGACCTTTGACCTTGACATTTTTAGATGGCCATATATCACTAATTAACAATGGTGAAGGTTTCAGGTCTTTACGACTTATTGTTTGGGAGTATAAAGCATTAACGGAAACTCAAAATCTCTCAAAGGGCAATAACTCATATAAAGAGTTGTCGAACCTTTTCGGACCAAATGTAACAAAGTTGCGTCTCGTGAAGATGAACATTTTTGTCATTACATTTGATCAGCTATCTATCACGGTTTCCGAGTTTATCTGATAACAAGGTCAAAGGTCACGGTCAAAGGTCACCGATGACCTTCAAGGTCTCTTTGCACTGATCATTTTAAATATATATGTTTACTATAATATCTGTAACGGTTTGAAAGTTATTCGCAAAAAAACAATTTACCGAAACGCGTCAAGGGCTATAACTCAAAAACGGTTCACCGCAGAGTTTTCCTTTGAATGAATCAAATGTAGATCTCAATGAGGGGAGTCTTTTTGCAATATAATGTTTTCAGAAATTTTTTATCGTTTCCGAGATATCGTGATAACAAAATTTCAAATGGCGGCCATTTTGAAAATGGCGGACGAAAAAAAATTTGGACTCCAGATTTGTTATCATGATCATGAAAGCTATCTAGAAACCAAATTTGGTTGAAATCCGATAACTTTTAGAAATTTGCATATTTAGGGGTCAAAAATGCGTAACCGGGGTCGCGACCCCAAAATTTTTTTTTTTCATGATAAATCATCCTTAGGATGTATGCAACATTTTCCACATCTCAGATTTTTGATATCAGTTACGGTTTCTGAGTCTATCCGATAACAAGGGTTTTCGGAGTGGGGGAGATAACTCCGTTACTAAAAATAGCTCAGTATGCTGCCCTCAGTTTTAAGGTCCCAGACTGATGTCAATTTATCACACCAAGTATCGAAATGATATGTCGCGTAGTTTCGAAGCTTGAGTTGTGGCGGATGAAAAAAAAATAATAATAATCGGAAGAATTACAGTAAGGTCTTTCACTGTGGTGAAAGACCTTAATAATAATTATAATCAGAAGAATTACTATAAGGTCTTTCCCCGGAAAGGGAAAGACCTTAATAATCAAAAGAAATACAGTAAGGTCTTTCACATGTGGTGAAAGTTCTTAATGAAGGGACATGGAGTAAATTCACATAAAACAAAGTCTTTTCAAATACTTTGTAAAACCAAGCAATGGAACAACACTTGTATTTTTGTTGTTCGTTTTGAAGTCACCATAGTGCCTACAACAATGAGCTTACCTAATAGTAAGTTCAAAACAGCCTCTAACATGGGTTTAAGCATACGTCATTGCTAAATGTCGAGCTATGCTACATCCAAATTCGTCTTTTACCCATGGAAGAGGGATCGTCAACAAAAAAATGCAAAGTGTTCTAACAATCACTGTCATCCCTCGCCCGACAAAATTAATACTCATAGAAGACAATTACAACATGTAAACAACACAAGGCACTCATCGAGTCAATTGCAAGAAAACTTGGCTAAATAAAATAGTGAGACGTATGCACAGAATGGCCAGAATAACTTTTTGAATTACAAAAAATAAAATGTCAAAATTTGAAAGTATGATTTTGCATTTATACGAGATATTCTATCAGGAACAAGCTAGTACACCATTACTGAAATACATAGATAGCATACTTCCGCACGTTTAATCTTTTTACGAACTCCACACTGCAGGAGAAACAAACTAAAGTCTTAAATTAACAATGTCATGAATATGGAGTACATTCACAAAGTCTCTACAAATACATTGTAAAACCGGAAATGCAACAACGCTTTTATCGTTGTTCTTCATCATGAAGTCACCATGAGACCTTCAACAGCGTGCTTTGTTGAATATATTTTAAACGTAATAATAACTTAGTAATCGTCTACATTTAATATCCATTTTATAGATTTTAATTATAGTGAATTTATTTTCAGGCAGGAATAGACCCTGAAAATTTGACATTAGCATTGGAACCAGAGGCTGCAGCACTATGCTGTAAATATTTGGAAATACAGAAACAAAAAGAAGGCAAAGAAGCAAAACTTGGATCTTTTGATGTTGGTTCGAGGTTTCTTGTTGTTGACCTAGGAGGTACATGTACTAGTATATTGTTTACACAGCGTTTGTCCTTGTACTCTATTAAATATTAATAGAATAAGAAATGGACACTTATTAATACGCTTGTATTTAGGAAACGTTAAATCAAGCTTACCGAGTTCAAAACAGTAGGGATGGCAAAAGATAGAGCACAAAATAAATTAATATGTCAGTTAACAAGAAGCACTTAGTACAATGGGTAGAACATGTCAAAAAAGTTATATCTTAAGAGATATAATAAAACTAATGCGATACAAACTCGTAAAGAATATTAATAAAACATGCTTTAGTGTGATAATCAACCTATGCCTCGCAAGTTGTATTCGTCTTTATGACGAAAAAAGGACACCAAACACAGGTTCAACACTTTTCGTGCTGAACTGTATCCCATTTTGTCATTTTAAACCTTGTCCGCATTGCACAGTGGCATTATACTACGAATAATAAATCTTCTGGTTTTATCTTTACTTATATTTTTTAAGTCTCCCAAACGAAGTTTGGAGAGACTTATAGTTTTTGCTCTTTTTCTTATTATTATTTTTTTTTCTTCTTCTCTCTTTCTCTCTTTTTTTCTCCCGCAAAAGTGTCTGCCCTCGTTCTCAGCCATCTTACGACCGATCTTAATAAAACTTGACATAGTCATAAAGGACCATGTGTAGATGCGTAATCCAGTCTTGAAATTTTCAAAATGGCGGCCGTTGCCATTGAAACAGAAATAGTCGGGAAAATTAAAAGTGCTCCAAATTGGATGAAATTTTACAGGAAGATTGTACAAGTATTGAAGAACATATTTTGAGGTCAAAATTTACCAAAATGGCAGCCGTTGCCATGGAAACAGAAAAGGGAAGAAATTAAAAGTGTTCCAAATTGGATGAAATTTTACGTGAAGATTGAACAAGTTGTGCAGAACATATATTGTGGTCAAACTATTTCAAAAGGGTGGCCTTTGCCATCGAAACTAAAAAAGGCGGGATAATTAAAACTGCTCTAAATTATATGAAATTTTACAGAAAGATTGTACAAGTTGTTTGAAACTTAATTTTGGGTCAAAAATTGTCAAAATGGCGGCTGTTGCCATGAAAACGGAAAATAGGCGGGAAAATTAAAACTACTCCAAATTGGATGAAATTTTACAGAAAGATTGAACAAGTTGTTTGGAACTTATTTTTGGGTCAAAATTTTTCAAAATGGCGGCCGTTGCCATGAAAATGGAAAAACGGCGGGAAATTAAAAGTGCTCCAATTTGATGAAATTTATGGGGGTTCGTTTTGGAGACTTTGTGTTTGCATCCAAACAAATTTATTACTTGTTTTAATTTTGCAGCTGTATTCGTCAATTTTCTCTATGATTAACATTGATTTATTTTGTTCTTGGATTCATAAATCAAGTTGCATTGGCTTTTTGTCGAAATGGCTACATACAGAAAGCACATTTAAAGTCACTTTGGTATTTTGTTATTAATTACAACTTGGCCGATGCCTTTGCTGATAGACTGTAAGTCCCCGAGGGTATTCACTCAGTAGTCAGTGCTTCGGTGCTGACCCGAAAATAGATCTTATTTCGAAATGCAATATCAAAATTTCAGAAAACCAGTAAACCAAGGTATATCTCCCTGTCGCATAACATTATTCTAAACCAATTTTGGTTTTGCATTTAGATCTTTTGGGTTCTTTATTCTCTAAGAGTTTTTTTTACAAATTTTTGGTTAATCTTCACCTAAATGTTTTGATTTGATCTGTACTGAACAGCCATTATTTGTCGAAATGGCCATATATAGAAACCAAATTTACAATAACTTCTTAATTTTGTTATTTAGGTGGAACTGTTGATATTACTTCAAATGAAGTCTTAGAAAGTGGTCAGCTGAAAGAAATCCATAGTGCTACTGGTGGTCCATGGGGCGGGAATTCCATCAACGTGGAAATGTGGAGAGTTCTCCGCGGAATATTTGGTTCCGATGTTGTAAACAAATTCATTGCAAACAATATTGACGATTACCTTGATATCACAAGATCGATTGAACTCAAAAAGAGAACGGCAACTCTTACAGACAAATTTACTATCGATATACCGCGTTCGTTATTAGTAGAGATAAAAAAAGTTAACAAAAACATCATCCCCGATAAGTACATTGATAAAGTTATACTTGTAAAAGGGAACAGGATTCGACTCTTTCCTGAAATAGTAGCAGGTATTTTTCAAAATGGCGTTGAAACCATCTGTAATTATGTCAAAGATCTACTCGATAAACCAGAAACAGCAGGTGTCAAGACAATTCTATTAATCGGGGGATACGCATCATGTGATTTACTGAAAGATGCAGTGACGGAAAAATTCAAACACTTGACAGTTCTCTGTCCTCTTTCGCCGGATGTTATTGTGCTTAAGGGTGCTGTCATCATGGGTCATATGGATACACCAATTGTAGGAAGAGTGGCAAAATATCATTACGGCGTGGCAATACTCACAAGGACAGACACCAATAAATCATTTGATAGGTCTTTTCGACCTTTAACAGATACCGAAGAGGAATTTCAAACGATTATAAAGAAAGGCCAGCCAATCAAAGTTAATGATGTAGTAACAGAATAGGATTTCCCGATCGACTATTACCAGGACGAGGCTTTCATTCGAATTTACGCATCAGAAGACGACCAACCACCAAAAATTATCTCAGAGGAACACTGTAGACAAATCGGGCACATTCGAATCAAACTGCCTCGATTCCGCAAAAGCACGGTACTCAGAATTGCGATCTCTAATAATGAAACGGAGTTCAAAGTTGTCGCAAGGGATGAGCATACTTGAAAGTGCTTTGCCGGCGTCTGTAGATTTTTAAATTGAAAGTACTGCTTCAAGTATAATTACCATGGGCGGGATGAGGATGGTAGCTTTTGAATCAATGACACTCATTTAACATGTTTACACGATATTAATCATTTTATTGACCGGAAACTCCACATTTAGGTGAAATCAGCACGTTATGTGTTTATATGTGAAGGTTTTCATTTTCCTGGATTGTGAGTTCACAAATTTTGCGATTTTACTAATTTGAACTTGCTGTGTTTTCAAGACAGATGCAAATTATGGAACATTATCGATCGATATAGTAAACAATGTATCTGTTTGTTTCTTTCTGTATGATTTTTTTTTGTAAAACATCCTAATTGGACTGACTGCTTAGGTATTCAGTTTTCACTTTTTAGATTTAGCCATCACTTGGTGTCCGTCGTCAGTTTTCCCGTTCGTCGTAAGCTTTTCATTCAAAGATCTTTTCCTCTGAAACCGACGGGCCAATTGGAACCAAACTTGGTCACAAAAGTTCTTGGATTGTCCCCTTTCCAAATTGTATCCGGTAGGTCCATACCTTATCAAAAATGGTCGCAAGCGGGGAATAAGTTTAACATTGGACTCTATGGAAAAGACATTCAAAGGTCTTTTCAGAAACTACCAGTCCAATTATAAGCAAACTTAGCCACAACGGTCCTTTGATGGTCCCTTCAAGAAACGGTTTCCTGCAGGTCCGAACATCATCCAAGATGGCCACCATCAGGGAACATAGTTTTAACATTGAACCCAATGGATTCTTTTCAGAAACTACTAGCCGAATTAGAGCCAAACTAAGCCACAATGGTTCTTAGATAATCCCATCCAAATAATCAATACCTAATCCAAAATGGCTGCCAGCAGGAACACAATATGGTAAAATATGGAAAAAGCCTAAAATCACATGTTTGGTATGATTAAATGTAACAAAATACATAAAAAAAGCTGCAGAACTTTTATTGTTTATACAGAAATATTCTGTTTATTACTACAGCTTATCTTTTATATCAAACAGTTATAATAATGTACAACAACACACTTTTTGGGGTGTCTGAAATTTATAAATAAGATATACATGTAATAAAAAGTGTTAATTTGAAATAAGGGAGACGAGAAAACTAACGGCGGTATTAAACTTGACAAAGGGAACCCTTCGCGATTTTTTTATGTAGAATGGTGGTCTAAAGTGAGCTGTAATGGATGGATTGTGTAGCTTTCAGTTGCCATGGAAAACAAAACCAGAAAAGGTGATAATTAAAACAAAAGTATTCTTCTACATTTCTTTTACGATTGCAGCAACATGCATAAATTAGATGATAAGGGGAACGTTGGGAAAATGCTATTTTGAAAGAGAGACTGAATGTTTTGATTTCAGCAATATGCACTAACTAGATTATATGGGGAACCCCTGACCATTTTTGGGAGGGGTGATTGTGGTCCGAAATGAATTGTAATAGACGGTGGAGCGAAAGGTTGCTATGGAAACCAGATCAGGAAATTGAAGTTTTAGGAAAAAGGCATATTTTTCTTACGATTTCAGCAATATGTATGTAAACCAGTGCCCAAATGTCTTTCGAAAAAGGGACTCAGGAATACAGCAATTACAGCAATATGCGTTACCTAGATTATAAAGGAAACCCATACCTATTTTTAATGGTGGTCTGAAATGGGTTGTAATGGATGTTTGAGCTTCTGGTTGCAATGGAAACCAAACAAGAAAATTGAATTTTTTTTAAAAAAGCATTCTGCTTAATTTAATGTTTTGTTTTCAGAAATATTTATATACTAGTTATTAAGGAGGACCCATGTCCATATGTTTTTTGAAATAAGTCTTGTAATGTTTTGATTTTCGCTGTACTTATTTCCTAGATTATAAGGGGAACCCTTGCTAGAATTATTTTTGAAAGGTGGTTTGAAACGGGTCGAAACGGATAACACAATGAAACACATTCGAAGATCTTTTTATCAGGAAATACTTGTGAATTAAGTCACAATGGTACAAGGATGGTACCTTTCAATAAAGGTATCGAGCGGACCAGACGTAATCCAATATGGCTGCCAGCAGTAACATAGTTTAACATTTGACCATTTGTAAAACACGACACTACTAGTCCAGTTAAAGCCAAACTTAGTCGCATTGGTCCCTACAAAAAGGTATCTTCAGATACGTAACTCATTCAAGATTACCACCAGCAGGATCATAGTCTATATTGGATTTCATTTAAAAAAAAATAGGTTTCTGAAACCACTTATCGCGCAATTTATTTTTCAAGTAATCGAAGATAATCGATTACTGATGGGAATTTCGATTAGATGTAATAGAAAATAATCAATTCAAGCAAAAAATGTGGTTGTAATTATAATTACTTTTCCATTATTTTTCGATTACTTTTAAATTTCAGGCAAGTTTTTGAAAATATGTTGACAGAACAGAGATCATTATATGAATTCAAATTGTAAGAAGGAAATTATATTTTATGATCAAATATTTTCACCTCATTTTAAATATGAATATAACATGTGCAGAAATTCTTTAACATAAGATATTTTCTTTGTATTTTCTACGAAAAAGATAAATTTTGATAACAATATTTTCTACGAAAAAAGATAAATTTTGATAACAAATTAATCTAACTACTTGTGAATCTTAAACTTTCAACTCATATTCAGGTAAGTCGAGTAAATATTATAAATATTGAATTCCAAAATAGTTCTGAACTGTTAATAATAAATATATGTAAACTATAATTTACAGAACATTTGGAGAAGGACATAAGAACTGAAATACATGATGTTATTCAATAACTGGAAACGTGATAAAAGGGACATAAAATATTTAATTGTAGCATATAAAACCCGACATACCTTACATGAAATCATTAATTTTCAATACACAATTAACCTACTGAAACACTAAAAGACAAATTTCTGAAATTACTGTATAATAAATATCTCTTTAGTCTGGGTTTTATATTAATTAGGTAATCCCTTGTCTAAACAATTTCATAAAATTATATACCCCAACTGTAAATTTTTACACCTAGGGCTATAAATGATCACCCTTAATGAGATGTAAAACATCAAGTGGATCAGATTGATTATGCAGTGTTAATCAATTTTTATTTTCTTAAAAAAAAAGCATATTCTATTAACAAAAGAGTATTTCAAATGATATTTAAAGGGCTTCAAGCTGTTCTGTGTATTGATTGGCAAAATCTGCCTAGTTTTACAATGGTGTCATATAAATATTTTCAATAGAAAAACTTGGGCAGTGCAGGAATATTAAGTAAACAAAAATAATTTTTATTTGAATGATACAACTTTTGGATATCTGGTACTTTATCAACTTTAAACTTTGTATCCTAAAATGACCATGGAAAAAACATAAGCTATACATATGCTCCTCGTCAAAATAGGCCGACAACAACATACCTTTATACATAGCACAGTAGTTATCTTTGTAACCTTGTCAGGTTGAACGTAGATATCTTTTAATCAATAATATGTGTTTGCAGATTCAAATGACTTTTAGAAGTAACCGTATACCCATGATACTGTTTTTGGAACATAATGTTCTTGCGTTTAACAGGGATTTTTTTTCAATTCAATAGGGCCTGTAAGTCTCGTACAATTTTGGAATTTCCGGGATCAAAAATTGTACCCGGAAGTTACATTTTAAACAAAGATGTATGACGTTTCAAACAAAAATGTCGACGTCACAGTCATCTGACGTCATGTTTTGGTGGGAAACGTTTTCGAATTGCCTGATTATCGTTGATTCTCGTGAGTCACATGACGAGACTTACAGACCCTATTTGAATGTCAAATTGAAGTCATGGCATTCATGACTTGGTGTACTTTACATTGCAAAGCTTACTCTTCATTATTGGTTTCGTCTTTGAAGCTCTGTGATACTGATGGTAGCTAACACTCTATTGGCCCTGTCAGCACCAACGTGTGCCCAGCGTGTGAGAATATTTTCGTACAAGGTGGTGTGCGTTGCATAAGTTAGAGGCACGTTCGTAACACGTTACAAACACGTCGACACACGTTGGCGTGCGTTGTTGAACGATTGGTGCGTCGGAAAATTTTGAAAATGCTAAAAATTTCACGACGTTTGCCAACGTGTTGTTGATAAGTTATGCAGACGTTAGACGAACGCTAGAGGTACGTTATGTACGCAATGTGTGCGATATGTAGAAGTTTCTCGAAAGTTGTGTTAAACGTGTAGAGAACGCAAACCGGGCGTCCTTGTTACTAAGAGGTAACGTATTATAAAAATAATGTTTATTCCAAAGTAATGTGAATAGCTGATTTATTTCATACTGACATATTCTTTTGTAATTATTTCTTTTTTTTTTAATTTTTTGAGGGACATATCCCTCCTGCAAATCTGTCGTATTTTTCGGCGGCATTTCTATCCATTTCTACATTTGCAAATGGCATTGAGATGAAGAATTCCAAGCTGATCTTCCAAAGATCGTCAAAACGCTATACCTACGCTCTATGAATGCTAAAAGACCGTTATGGATGCGTTCGGATATACGCAAAGTACGCTAGTAAAACGCCTTTGCAACGTTCTCATAAGCTGTTGCACGTTTTGTAAGCGTTGCATACAAGTTATGGATAACTTTCCCGTGCGTTGTATGCCGTCAGCCTGACGGTATGAATGCCTCCAACAAGAAAAAGTTCTTCAATTTCGTCGGCGTGTGTCAACGTTCTCATAAAAATTCGCGAACGTCGGCACACGTTGGCGAGAACGTTATAGTGTGACAGGACCTTCTGAGTTGAGATCAACATTCTAAAATCTAATCCATTTCAGAAAATTATATTTCGCCTTAATTAAACCAAATGCAACCCTTTGGGTACCCATAAACCGGTTTAACCCTACCGCTGGCTTTTGCTAGTGTCGGTACCAAGTCCGGCTGTCCCGAGTTTCTATCGTTGTTTACGTTTGTCTTTTGTATTTTTATTGTGGGTTTTTTCTTGTGCAATTCCTATTTACTTTGTGGCATGTGGCTATGTTTTTCAATGCAGTGTAATCGGAAAATTAAAAGGATATTGTGTAAATATGAAACAAAGGGGGGTAATCAGGAAGCATCTACAATTGCTGAAAATTACAATTACATGCCAAAATGTACAAGGAAACTACAGAGGAAAAATATAGAAAAAAGACAAAAAACACACGTAAATGTACATGAAAAAATTAAATTGTACAAAATTTAGTGCGCTAACGTGATAGTTTATCTCATATAACCTGATTAAAGGTTGAGATTGGTCAAAGATGCCATTTACCTGTTTACAAACATTTCTTATGAATCTGATATGATCTTGACTGTAATCAAAACCTATTGAACATAGTATATAATCATATTTTTGGTAGTCACTGACTCGTGAGAGGAAAAAATATTTTTAACTTTCTACGATTTCATATCTTGTGCTGGCCTATACCTTGAAAAAAAAATATATATAATGGGCAAGTTTCCACGTTGACTGAATTTATAGACAGTTAAACATTTTGCGTCCAGATTCCACAGTATGGTAAAAAAAGGGGCTATCCTAATTATTGGTTGAAAATAAAATTTCTGCCTGCATATTTCGTAAAGAAATATTCTGACTCGACAAAATTTTACCAGCTCTAAGACCCCTACCCCCTCCCGCCCACCCAATGCAATGGTCGTCCCCTATTACACGGATGGAAAATTTACATGTTAACAAACCAAACTGTTCGACAGTCCAAGACTAGCTGTTCGACTTTTTAGACATTGGATGCGTTCGAAAACTCGATTTGTGACCTTCCGACCTTAAAATGCAATGACTTCATTATTGTGAATCATTGTAAAATGCGTTTGTTTTAATAAACATGTTTCGACGTGTAAATCTATTTATATCTAAGGTGTTTGAAATTTTCTGAAAGTGGAGATTTCAAGGTTTAATAATTTATTTGCGGTTGGTATCTAAATCCCGTCGACCAATCCAGATATTTAATATTTCATGTTTTTGTAAGCCTTCTTTAGGTGATTTCAACTCCACACTTTTAAGAAAAAAAAAGGACTACAAAAGGCTGAGCGAGCATTTTTTCAACATTATTTTTTCATAATTATTTGGAGGACCGAAGGTTTTAATCCTTGTCTCAGTTATACAGCTTTCCCTTAAATTCATTCTTCACTAACAAATTTCTTGTAGTGCACCGTGTTCAATTCTTATGAAGTGTTGTCGTCTGCCAACACCGTGTTCAGTTCTTCGAAGTTGCTGTTGACTACCAGCATCGTACATTCCTGAGAAGGGCTGTGTCGTCTGCCACAACCGTTTACACTTCCAGAGAAGGTTTGTGTCGTCTGCCAACACCGTGTTCACTTCCTTAGAAGGGCTGTGTCGACTGCAAACACCATGTTCAGTTCTTTGCATGCTGTTCCTGATAGGTATAATGAAATGGAAGGCCTATTGCAGAGGAAGATATCTATATTGAAAGGATACCAAGACAGGTGGTTTGTTCTAACGGAAGATGGATCTTTGAAACAATATGATGCAAGTTTTAATGTCTTTAATAATTTTCATCCACTTCTGATTTATAAGAAATGGCATCAGCGATGTCGGTATTTATGAGCCTTCTCATGGGTTTCTTTTTGACCTGATTATTTGAGAGTTTGGGTATTTGTGATTATTTGATTATCAGGATTATTTCCAATGACAATTTGATAACCATATATGCATATCCCTTCTAAATTTCAATGTATTTTATAATCATATTTCGTACAAATTAACTAAAATTACCCAGTTTTCATTGAAAAAAATATTGATTTCATATGCAAATTAAAGGGGTTAATAAAAATTACCGAACAGAGTTGTCAAGAGCTGATTCCATGAGACAAAAAGGCAGGTCAGGTGGAAAAAAATAATGATTACTTCATTCATCATACCCACACGAAGAGACTCAGTTAAAATGCGCTGAATAAATGCTTTGATTAATTTTTAGAAAGGGGGATAAATCAATTTTGTTCTGATATTGCATCAAATGAAAAAAAATGTAACAAGGTACTGCCCAGTGTGCTTTACATTTAATTATGAGTAAAGGGTCGAAAAAATTTAAATCTAATCTTCAGTGCCATAAGTGAATTCATCAAAAGTATTTACATTTAATTTTTAAAGTTCTCAGTGAATTAATCTAAGTATTTAGATCAAATTTATAGTGTACTCGGTTTTTCAACAGTAAGGCTGGTACCAGGGGCACATTAAGGATTTTGGAAAAGTAAGCGTAAATTTGTTTGAAAACCGCCGATAAAAGGGGGGAAACTTGAAAGAGAACAATTGCAGATATCACAATATTAAATAATAATTTACATTCAACTTTTTTAAATAGAAAAAGCCATTAGCTGAAGATGTGCAGCCAAAATGGAAGATGAACATAATTGTAAGTAAAGTATGTACATTGGTGTAAAATATATAACAAAATACCGAAGTTACTGTATATTTTGTTTCTGCATACAGCCATTTCGACAACTGATGTTTCGTCAGTGCAAATCAAATCAAAATATTTGGAAGACAATTAACCAACAATATGTCAAATCTGATAGATCACATTTAACCATAAAGATCTCAATGGCAAAAAAAATCTTTTGGGAAAGAGCCTTATACATGAGGGATGTACTCATTAGTTTAAGTAAAATGTTCTTAAATTTAGATATTGTAGAAGTTATTCATGAGAAAAGTTAAAGCTTAAAGGCACGAAAAAATCAAAAGGTCATCCTCTTTCACAACTCCGCACACAACTACGAGGTTCTGTTATTATATTAATGACGGGGGCTCATACTTCATCTGAATACACAGGTGATATGCAATGGCTCGTGGGCATGCTTTTCGTATTTTGAACTCCGCTTCACAGATAGTTTGTCAATACTATTGTCAGGTTGACTCCATTTTTGTTTAAATACGAATTGGTTTGTTTGTTTTTTTTTTTTGTTTTTTTTTTGTTTGTTTTTGTTTGTTTTTTGTTTGTTTGTTTGTTTGTTTTTTTGGGGGGGTTGTTTTGTTTTTGTTTTGTTTTGTTTGTTTTTTTTAATTCCTCTTTCTGTTCTGTATACTGTTCACTTAGTTTTTTTTCTTACATAATACTTTCGATAGTTACGTAAAGTACCGTTAGTCCAGTCGTTCTTAGAGCAACAAATACAGGTATAATATAAGGTGTTGTAAATCATATTCCAGTACTTCGATTTGTTTTATTGAAGATTGAAAGCACTTCTGCTTGACTTACTTGGTCGACAGTGCCTCAAATATGATCGCAAATTCCAATGTTAAATACTTTTGAGTACGTAGACATTTTTCCACTTTTAAGTACCCCTATTCAAAGTCTAACGATAGAAAGGATAAAAATTATCGAGAAACTTATTTTGAGATACTAGTACATCACAATTGCTACGATAGAGACTTGGGCTAATTTTAATCGCTCAAAGGGCCAGTTCTGAAGTAAATTATGTCACATGAAATATTCAAATCTTACAAACTATATACATGGGCTTAAACCAACGTTTCTTCACGAAGAATCAGCTACCACGATTACTACCACGAAATATCATAATTTAAGTTTGTATATAGAAAATGATGTTTTGTATCAGTTGTTTTATCAATCGGAAATCTTGCCTTTTTTATTTTTTATTTTTTTTTTAAATTTGTTTTATTTATTTATTTTTTTTTTTTTTGAAAAATACTCTGTTGTATTGAATTCATGTCAATCTCTTTTCAGTTGGCGGATATTGACTGCAAAACAGATGGGTTGAGGTTTAATATAACGTCAAGTGAGGGACAACGACTGCATTTGAAAGGTACGTTGAAAGCGACCTGTGGTGTTCAAAGCTATGACTAAGACCAAGTTTCTTATGTAAGTATTTGTGATTTAATGGGGTCAGAAAACAGCTGTTGACGCTCTATCCAAACTGATAGAACTTCATGGTTATATTATTTCTACATTGTATTTCCTAGTTTTTGGGCATAATCTCAGTGCTAGAGATACACAATACCCGTGGTCTTTGTTGTCCAACAACAAAATGTCAAAGCAGCTCTCAATGCAGACCTTAGGTCAATAAATGTCTTAAACAATTATTGCTGTGATTTTTGATATACTGAGGATGAATTACATTTCTTTATCTAATGCCCTTAATACGTTCTAATATTGAGGCGTCTCAAACAAGAACAAAATCAGCAATACAATGTTTTACTGTGTTAGGCGATTATTCACTTATTTACCAGTATTAACCGACTGAAATGTTTTATTTAAACAGCATATAGCGAGGAGCAAAGAAGTAGATGGACAAAAGTATTTCGAAAGATTAATGAAAAGCATTTTCCTGTAAGTATCCAAAACTTTTTAAATTAGCAAATATCAAACCACATAGCTCATTAAGGGTTAATTCGATACTTATCGCGTGTTTATCAAATGCAATTACATACGTTTACGCTACCGGCGTAGTTTCGCGTACGTTAACTTTTGTGTAACAATGCAAGGTTAGAAACCTTTAACATTTTCAACTGAATTTCCCCATATTCAAATCTGTCTGGACAATTTATCTTGAGTTTGACCAGTATGAAACCATATATTTTCCGAAAGGGGCATATCTCGTTAACATCATATCAAAATTTCAGCATACCTTTAAAGCCTTCCAAGAGAATTCCGAAGGTTGGAAAAACCCTATCTATAAATATACACGATTGCGACCAAAACATTATGCATTCATAGTATACCGGAAACCCCCATGATAAGTAATCAAAGGATCATTCTAGTCAATTAACCTTGGTCTCAAAATAAGCCTGATACATCAATGTTCAAACAGGTTTATCATTTGTTTCATTCCGACATTTATTTTTTAAGGTGCAAGAATTCAACTATATTCTTATATGTTCTAAGCTCTGATTGGCTGAATTGGTGGTTGACACCTTAACATGATACATTAGTGTATTAAAACACCCCCAGTGTAATTGCTGCATTTTATCATGTTTTAAGTTAATTTAGAAAATAACATCCTTTTCTAACTTTTTCCCTTATTTACATCACTATTCAAAAAGTCACAGATTTAGTGTTTTCAGTGCTTTGATTAAGCACAATCATTCATAGCTGTTACACATGGACACAAAACCAAAAATACTTCTTTAATGTAATGAATCTCATCCCATGTTTAATACTAAGCCCTTAGAATATTTCTCTATCAAAATAAAGCTGCATATGTTCAAAGATGCCTTTAAAATTAGGAAATTTTGCTACAAAATGTCACCCTCCCCACAATTTGAGAAGGTGCTTCTGGGGTGCATTTTTGCACTTGAAATGGTATTTACTTTGGTTATGGTCATACAAATAGCATTTTAAATTCAAAAATTGATGCAAAAAGGTCAAGAAGACAGGGGAAAACCTGTTTTGTTTAGTTTTTGGGCTCCTGAAGGATATTAGATTTGTGAGTTATCCGAAAAAGTCGAAAGGAATAGGCACAATGATAGTATTAAAACTAATGAAAATCCACCCAGGTGTATTTATTTTCCTTCAGGTGATTAAATATAAACAATTTAAAGAAAATTACATAATAAAATAACTGCAAATTTATGAAAAGTGTAGCACAGTCAAAAATGTTTTCCAAAATCAGATATTAAAATTTTGACTTGGCTCTTGTTTTCACACTGTGGACCCTAAAATGACAATTTTACACTGTTTAGTAGAGGAACAGCATGATATTTTTATTTATTAGGTTCATGTTCACATCAAACTGTATATATAAGCACCATTCCTGCTTAAAAAAAAATTTGTATACAAATCAGACAGATTTTTATATAAGGCACCTCAGTCAGAGTTGTCGCATTTGTTCGCGACACCGATCGACATGAAATTTGTAAAAATTGAACATATTTTCAAAACAGTGACAAATTCCTTTATAAAATCAACCTACATTTGATGTTTCAAACTATTTTTAACAGTTAACCCTTCTAATTTTGCACAAAATCATGAATTTGGCCTAAAAGTGGCAATCCAATGTCAAAATACCGAAATATTACATAGCAGTCGTTTTTGGCCAAACTTGTGGCACCAGCTGGCTAAAACTTCAATCTTTGCCTGAAATTCATCATACATACATGTTAGCATCAGTTTAGGCTATAAACAACGTTTTAAGACATGTTTCAAAATTTTCGCAAATTTTGTATTAAGGTTAGAAACCATCAATTTATTTCTTTAACATTTTCAACTGAATTTCCCTATATTCAAATCTGTCTGGACAATTTATCTTAAGTTTAACCTGTACGAAACCATATATTTCTGAAAGGGACATATCTCGTTAACATCATATCAAAATTTCAGCATATCTTTAAAGCCTTCCAAGAGAATTCCGAAGGTTGAAAACACCTTATCTATAAATATACACGATTGCGACCAAAACATTACGCATTCATAGTATTGTGGAAACCCCTATGATAAGTATTCAAAGGATCATTCGAGTCAATTAACCTTGGTCTCAAAATAAGCCTGATACATCAATGTTCAAACAGTTTTATCATTTGTTTCATTCCGACATTTATTTTTAAAGGTGCAAAATTCAAAGTTAAATTTAGATTCTAAAAGAACTATATTCTTATATGTTCTAAGCTCTGATTGGCTGAATTGGTGGTTTGACACCTGCAAGGTTGTCTTGATTTATTTCATATCATCCAATTTGAGGTATATTAAAGGCATATTTAAAATGTTCAGTCAGGTCTCTGTTCATGATCAACACTCGTATACTTTAAACCAACACCATCTTAACCTCCAAGAAAGTTTCGATTTTAAAATCTTATTTAGACCCTGACGAATTAAAATGTCGCAACTTGGAAAATTGAAGTAGAAGTATTAATATATATATATAGTTGGAAATTATTTACAAGAGCTTTAAAACCCTATTATGACTCGTAAACAGTTATTGTCCTTGGTTTCTGGTTCAACCATTTTATTAACCAAACTGTGCAACCGACAAAGATTGTTGATGTAATACAGAAAATGCATGTCTTGTAAAGCTATATATTTTTCATTGTGCATCTAAAAGCATTGAATCATCTTTTATGTAAGAACTCCTTTAAAAATATCTATCAGTAAGGGGTTACTCACGTTTAAAGGGCATACAGTAATTCTTATATAGAAAAATCTATTCATTGTTGTTTCAATGTAAGATATTGTAAATAATCTGATCCTTGTCTGTACTTTTGTTCGTGTCTGTCCACATTTTTATCGGAGTGCCTCTTGCTTACAATTTAAGTCAAAATATTGTATATATATGCACAAAGAAGATTGGATTGATTGATACTTTGTTTCTTGGCTATATCACAGCATACTTAGTTGTGCGCCAGAAAATCCTTGTTCACGAGTTTTCTGTGGGCTGTTTGCGGATATACATAAAGTGTTTTCAAAGCGGCATGTTTTATGTCTTAATTAGTTGTTCATAGACTACCAGACCATTTATAATTTTGCAATAACGTTAGCAAATGATTACTTTACACATCTTAAAAGTTTTGATGAAACCTGTCACTCAAAACCGTGTATTTTTAACGCAAACTAATTTACTTGTGTGACAAAGAAAAACAACTCGCGAATATGTCCTTATTCCTGAATGAAAACGATACACTGATTCTTTATGGCATATTTCTTCGTCACCTTGTACATTTTCGTCTTTTTATTCACATTGTCTGCGTTAATATATTTGCGGTCTGCATTTTACTAGACTGTGGTATGAATACTGAGTGATTGTAGGCTTGCTTTACGAGTTTTTAAAGGTTAACTGTGAGAATTCTTTACGAGGAATTGAAATATTTTTTTGTACAAATAAAAAAAACACTGGTAAGTTCTTTATAAAATTTACTTTTATTATCAAAAGCGTCATGTTAGTGAAATATTCTATCCATGTAAAAAAGACAGCAGTTACTACATTTTGTACTATTGCAATACATGTATACAATGTATACATGTTCATGTGAGAATTTCTCATATGAATGCAATATAAAATAACAGTCGTCGTTCTACTTCTTTTAAAAATCAAATTATTTTTCTAGCCATCTGTGTAATATATATTGCCCACATCTCCCGATTTTTCTTGCCATGTTTTTTTACAATCAAATTCATGAGTGCCCTGTGATAGTTTATATGTTGTTTTGTCTATTGGTTACCTTGTCAATCATCGGTTTACAGTGTTTGTAAGATTACTTTGCCTGATATGTTATGCTTGTTGACGATCCCGCATCTTTATCAAAGAAGATTAATGGATGTAGTGTTTTTCAACATTTAGCAAATTAGTTCCACTCAAAACGGTTAGAGTGTTTGCTCTTTGTTGAAGGCCTAATGGTGACTTCAGGATGAAGAACAACAATGAAAGCGTTGTTCCATTTGCCGAATCTTTCAATGTATTCATAGGGATTTTGTCCCATGAACATTTACCCAATATCCTTTATTTTTTTCATGTGAAATTATCATCACGTTGTAACCTATGGGAAAACACATTCAAATATCTTCTCCTCTGAAACTACTAGGCCAAATCAAACCATACTTTGTCACAATGGTCTTTAGTTGGTCCCTTTAAAATAAGCGCGTCATATACTCATCACTTCCAAGATTGCCGCCACGAGGTAACATAGTTTAACATTGAACCCTATGAGAACTAACACTAAACTCTTGGGGGAAATACATATAAATGTCTTTTCTTCTGAAATTATTCTTCAACTGGAACTTGTTTGGTCACAATATCTTTATTGGGTCCCTGTGAAACATCTGTGCGGCATGTCCACATCACATCCAAGATGGCTGCTAGTGACGAACCTAATTTAACATTAGACCAAATAGGAAAGTATTCGAAAATCTTTTCTTCTGTAGACGTAGAAACCTTTTGGTTAATTGAATAATAAGTTAGAGTTTAACGTCCAGTGAGCAACATTTCAGCTATACCAGGACGAGAACAAGTTATTCAATAAAAAAAATAAAAGATAAAGGAGAAAGAAATAAAGGTTGAAGGGACATCTGGAGCAACGAGTTTTGATTGCCACTGGAAAAGAGGAGAAATGGGTAGGGGCAGGAAATTTAGCCTTCTATACGACTCCAAGTGCTCTGTTAACAAAAATATAGGAGGGTTCTTTATACTTCATGAAGCGTGGCATTTTTCCATACAGTTTGGCTTGAATGGTTCGCGGTCAGGTTTACTGTATTATGACCTGAATACCCCCATAGACAGGGCATTCTCCTATACACAATCTGAGGACGCACCCGGCAGGAAGTCAGGATCTCATCCAAGATGGTCGCAGGAACTTTGTTTACATTTAACCCTATGGGAAACCTATTCAAATATCTCCTTTGAAGCTGCAAAGCCATTTGGAAACAAACTTTGTAGCAGGTGACCTCAGATGGTCACATTCAAAAAAGTTGACAGTAGGTCTGCACACCATCCAAAATAGCGACCAGAAGGGAACTTAGTTTAGCTTTCGATCATCAATGTCTATTAATAAACTTGCAAAATGCATCTTTAAACATTCGATCATTTAAGTGTCTGTTTTAAAACGCCATGTAATAAAATAAACTGTATTATCGGTTTTGAGATGGTCATATACACAGGAACTAATAAACTGCAATATTGGTACTTTTTTTAGTGTTATTTTTACATTAATCATAAAAATGATAACCGCTGTAACGGTTACGTCATAATGAAAGTCGACGAGTATTAGCACTCAAGCAGTGATTTGATATTTCATTCTTTTTTAAAATGACCGATATAGCAATTTAATTGCCATGATCATATCAAAACACTCTGAAATAATTCCCACGGTCCATCGGAAGCAAGACCCATGGAGTCAACTGGTCTACTCCGAAATCATCCCACAGTCTAGTGAAATGCATATGTCAATATATTAGCGAAAATAATGTTAATTAAAAGACGAAAATTTACACAGTGACGAAGAAATATGCGATAAAGAATCAGTGACAAAATGTATCGTTTTCATTCAGAAATAAGGACGTATTCGCGAGTTGTTTTTCTTTGTCACACAAGGAAAGTAGTTTGCGTTAGAAAATACACGGTTTCGAGTGACAGGTTTCATCAAAACTTTTAGGATGTGTAAAATAATCATTTGCTAACGTATTTGCAAATTTTAAATGTTTTGGTAGTCTATGAAAATCTTTAAGACAAAAAACATGCCGCATTGAATGCACTTTGTGGTATTTTTATGTATATCCGCATACAGCCCATAGAAAACTCGTAAAAAAGGATTTTCTGGCGCACAGCTATGTATACTGTGTATTATGTCAGTTTGTTTTGCTATCATAAATATACGTCAATCATTGTAATTAGATTGATAAAATATAAAACCATCAAACGAAATAAACACTAACACAAATGGACAAAGACAATGATTAGATCAAGAGATATAATTTTGACCTAACATGTTTTCTTGTAAATCTTGTTTGTGATATTGGCAGAGTAGGTGAACATAAATATTTTCGTTGCCTGTTGTAATACAATAGTATACTTCTTTTGTTAATAAATTCCTGTTAATTGAAGAATGAAGAGCAGTTTTGTTACTCTTTATGTAATTAAATGTTAACTTGACGAGGGTGTCAAAGGGGGGGGGGGGGTATTACAGTGACAAAGGATTGACAATACAAATTGGAACATGTTGCAGAAAGGGTATTTAACTGAAACTAATTTAACTGATTTAACAACCGATTGTGCACTTAATTCACTTTAGGATTTCTAAAAACCTTCTTTTAATACTAAAATAAGGTCGCAGAAACAATATCATAAAGATACCATCTAATTTTATTCAAAACTAAGGAGTATCTCCCACTTGCATAGCTCTGTCCTCCGCTGATTTTGGCTTTTCTATTTAGATCTTTAGGTAATTTGTTCTCTATCAGTCTTTACATATATTTCGGTATATGGATTTCCAATATTTTGATTTTATCTGCACTGAAGAGACATAAGTTGTCGAAATGCGCATATGCAGAATCAAAATTAACAGCAACTTCTTTATTATGTTATTTATTACCACTTGGCCGATGCCTCTGCTGGTGGACTGTTAGTCCCCGAGGGTATTCACCAGCCCAGTAGCCGGTGCTTCGTTGCTGCCCTGAAAGCCGATTTCATCTGAAAACTTTCAATATCTAAATTTAACAAAATTTTGTTCAAAGCTAAGGAGTATCTCCATCTTGCATAGCTCTGTCCTTCGCTGATTTTGGTTTTTCTGTTTAGATCTTTTGATAATTTATTCTCTATCAGTCTTTACACATATTTCGGTATATGGATTTCCAATATTTTGATTTTATCTGCACTGAAGAGAAAAAAGTTGTCGAAATGCGCATATGCAGAATCAAAATTAACAGCAACTTCGGTATTTTATTATTTTGTTATCTATATATAGTTTAATAACAAAACATATCAAGTAGGAGTTTATACCCAAGTATTTTGGGGCAAAGATTGAAAAAATTATATCCATATGTTAATACATTTTTGCACAGTTTTTTTTTTTTTGTTTTGCTTTTTTTTTGTCTCTTTTTTTTGTCCATGAAAAGGATTTTCAATTAAGGGGGTTCGCTACTCCATTTATAAATAATTAGGATCTCAAATAAACATAATTTTTAGTTAGAATATTAAAAAAGAAGTAATTTAAGTGAAAAAATTTATAGGTTGATGACCTCGTTTTTGAGATTTAAGTGATTGAAAATTTGTCGGGAAACTGAACTCCTCTAATTTTTCATAGGATTAACCTTAACAAGTTTCGACCATGAATGAATGTGACAGAATAAATAGAATTCAACTAATTTTTTACAGAATGCTCACAAAGATGTATAAAATGAAATTATGGAAAAAAATAAGGGGGTCAATGGGCAAAAAATTATAATGCTTTTAAATGGATAAAACCCGAGGATTCCGAAAATCTGACAGAAATCCCAAAACACGAGGAACATCTTTAAGGTAGTACAGCCTCAGATTTCAGAAGCATTCTATATCCTCGGGTTTTATCCATTCAAACAGTGCTAAAATTTTTTGCACATGGATCAGATTTTCTTGGTCATAAATCACTTTAAAATACATAAAATAGACTAAGTATAAAAATTTTATCAACTTCCAATTATAATTTCATATATTTAAAGGCCTATAAACATCTAATGCAAATTGAAGGAAAACTCTAGAGAGATATGTTTCCCGCCAAAATTTTGACGTCTTATATCTCAAAAATTCCTACATTGATTTTTAAAATTTGTTGCTCAATTTGTTCCATTAGCAGTGCCCTTCAAACAAAAGGCCAGAATTTTAATTCTAATTACAAAATTTCTGACACTCGTACTCCCTTAAATTGAAAGTCATTTAATAAAAAAGTAATGTTTTTATTAACATATTATGTTCAGTTGAGTAAAGTTTTTATATAAGGTCATGCAGCTAACATGCATGCTTTTCCAGTCTAAATGGTAAATTAATGCAAATAAGTGAAATAGCAAGAAATTGTTTCAGGCCGACAAAACCATTACAGTTTTAAAATTACCAAAATTTATAGATACTATAACTTTATTTTTTTTTAATGTCATAATTAATTCAAATGCAACATTTATATAACGGATGTTTTGATTGGTCAAAACTGACCGTCAATCCACCATCTACACACCTGGGACAAAGTAGGTTTTTTGTTCAGCCTGGTTATTATGGTAATAGATGCCCAAGTTATAAATAGAATATGAAACCGTTTAGTTGCATTAGAATCGCAATAAAAGTACATTATTTGAATACCCGAGGGCGTCAATCTTGATTTGACGTTCAAAATATCTGTTTACAGGCTCCGCTACGCGTCTTTTGACCGTCAAATCTACGATTGACGCCCTCGGTTATTGAAATTATGTACTGTTATTGCTTTATTTTTGGGAACGTACAGAGAACATTTAGTAGGATGTTCGTTACTCTTATGCTGGTAAAACTAAGGTCTCGGATCGGAAATTCATTCTTTTAAATCTCTAAAATAAACTCGTAAAAGATCATAAAATAAAAGATGGCAGATCCTTCAATCTCACTTATAGATAAATTGATGATGTTCTTTCCATCAATAACGCGTATATCTTTCAATCAAAAACGCATCTTTGGCTAAATGGATCCATTTAATATATCTGCCAGAACTAAAGATAAAGGAAACAATAGGAACCACTAGATTTACATCTTTTTTTAACTTTAACTCGAATTTGACTAAAATTGTCATCTCAGGACTAAAATTTACGACAAAAGGGACGATTTAATTTCAAAACTATTAATTTCCCTAACATGGACAGTAATATTCCAGCTTCCCCTGCTTACGGAGTGTATGTTTCACGGTTGATTCGTTACGCGAGAGCTAGCACAAATATTACAGAATTTCTCATTAGACATAGTTATCGCCATGACCACCTTATCAAAGAAGGCTTGATAAAAAAGTTCTTTCACAGATATTAGTCCCCTGTCTTAGAGTTTATCTATGGTAATAATTTTTCCCACCCCAAGAGGATTAAAGGAGTTTGTAAACCACGAACCAGGTATATAATTACCTGCTTTGTTGAGGCTGGTTTCTGGTTTATTTAGGATTTTGTTCCCACAAAAAATAAAAAAATCTACACTCCACTATAAAACATAAATTGTTTGTTTTTTTGGGGGGGGAGGGGTTGGTTTTTTTTTTGTTTGTTTGTTTGTTTGTTTTTTTTTGGTTTTTGTTTTTGTTTTTTTGTTTTTTTTGTTTTTTTGTTTTGTTTTTTATATTCAATACCGTTCAGTTCAAAAACTGATCATAATTAAAAATACTTTCATAAAATATAATTTAGAACATTGCAAAGTGCTTTCGACCAAAGAAATGCAAGTATTTTATGTCTCTTATTTCTGTAGAAAGGTACTATACCATGTTCTTACTAAAGGATTATCTATTGTGTTATTTTGTATCTTGTACAATAAACTTGATTATTACTGCGTATTGTGCCCCGGAGCAAGGATAAAAAATCAAATTGATTCATTGTAAAAATTTGAAAATGTAAATAATAGAATGTGTTGAATTAGGAGAACCTTTTAGCTGACAAAAACCTGCAGTAATCAGGTTGGGGAAAACCCCAATTTGGATATTATACCCCGATTGAGATATAATATCCCAATTGGGGTTTATGGTTATATCCCAATTGGGGTATATTACCAGTTATTTGTTAATGATATTTTAGAGGTTTAATGGCGCATCATCATACATTAAAAAATTATAAATCTATAGGGTAAAAGCAAGTTTTCTGCAGATCGTCTTGTAATTTTACAAACCAGTGACTCTGATTTAGAGATAACATAAGATTTGAGGAGCTACCAATCATTCTATGCTGCTTTATCTAAAAGAAAACTCTTTCTACATTCGAATAAAGCAAACTGTGATATATTTAGGAAAATAATTTTTTGATTATCAAAGAAATTAAGAAGGGAGAAATATTCAAATAGACATGTCATTTGATTTCTTTCAGAGTTTTCTCTCTTTGTCCGTGTCTTAAAAATACTCTGGATGTAGTCTGTAACAATGATATTTGAAACTTCTATATTTTTTTCCTATTTTTACAAACTAGACTTCAGTTCAATTAAATTATATTTTCATACACTCCCCGTTTCTCTTGCCTTGATATTTTATCCAGTTCCAATTGCAATGATCTTGGATTTTGACAGAATCAAATATATGTTTATACGTCCTTAAAATTCCACTACTGGTGAAATGCAGCATCATCAAGTGGATGGCGATATGTCATTTGATGACGGAAATCACGAAATTTCTCATGAATTATATTCCCTTACGCGCCATTGAATTAAGAAAAAATAATCTATACAAAACTGACCAGATAACCTAATTGGGGTATAACTATATACCCCAATGGGATATTATATCTCAATTGGGGTATAGTATCCCAATTGGGGTTTCCCCAACCTGGTTATTAAATGAATGGAAAAAAGCATGAAATGTTCCCTTTCCACAGAAATAAAAGACTTACAATTTTTACCTTTCATTGTTTGAAAACACCCCAATCATTAAAATATTTCAAACACACACGTTCTACAATGCATGTTATAGCCCTTATCACTCTAAAAATAGATAATAAATAACTAAATACCGAAGTCACTGTGAATTTATTTTCTGCATGTGCGCATCTCAACAACTTATGTCTCTTCAGTGCAGATAAAATCTAAATGTTTGGAAGACAATAAAATCAAAGATGTTCAAAAACTGATAGAGAACAAACAACCAATATGATCTTAATGTAAAGCCAAAATCAGCCAAGGACAGAGCTGTGCATGAGGGAGATACTCCTTAGTTTTCATTAAAATTAACAAAAATTTTGATATTGCAAGGTTTCAAATAGAATCGGCTTTCTGGTCAGCACCGAAGTACTGACTACTGGGCTGGTGAATACCCTCGGGGACTAACAGTCCACCAGCAGAGGCATCGACCCAGTGGTAACAAATAACTAAATACCGAAGTCACTGTCAATTTATTGTCTGCATATGCGCATTTCGACAAAAGTAGGTTAAGGCTTTACCTTGCCCACACACATATACTCCAATGCGTGTTTTGTCCGAAATCACTCTTGAAGTAAAGACTCTCCGATAATTAATCCATTCATTACAATGAAATCCCTGCATATAGTTGCTTTGAATGTATCACTTGTTAAAGTGGTCACATTTACAATACAATAAATACAATAAATTTAATAATTGAATGCTAGACCAAATGTGTGACAATCAGAATGACTTTATGTTGATTTCACTAATCATTCACTAATTTAGATAAAATACATTTGAGTGCCCTCAAGGCAATTCACAATGTTCTAAGTATGTAAGAATATGATAATCTCCTTCTTCATAATAAGTGCTCGTAAACTCGTTTTTATCTATGAAGAAGGGGATTACCATATTCTTACATATACTAAAAACCTTATATGAGCATTTCTTTTGTTATTCAAGACACTTTAATTAAGGGTGAGAGAATCATTAGCAATGCTCTATGCCTCGCACTTATTTCATAGAGCATAGCCTATCATTCTCTAATGCATTTATCAAATATTTACATTTCGAGTGGTTTACAGTCTAAACACAGTTACCGTAACCAGTGTTGCTACTAGTCTTTCTAATACTCTGCTGGACTTGCTACTACACTGCTTGATTGGTCATTATTTTACTTTGTACTACTGTCATTGGCATTTATTTTCTTTTAAAACTCATTTAGTAATGCATCATATACCACATAATCTTTTTGTTTGTCATTTTGGCAATCAAAGACCAATTACCCTTTGTTGTATCGTTAAGTTGTTCATAGAGATTGCCAAAAGGACTTGAGACCCTGTTATATTTGTTTGGAAAATAATAACGTTTGATCAATTGAATACTGTTTGAAATGATTTATAACTGAGTATAAAAGTGTTCATAAAAACGTTAATATTGGATCGACGTATATATAGATAAAGTTACAAAACAAACCTGTGAAATATCTTCATAGAAAAATATAGAAACTACAATTTTATATCACTTTTGTTACAAATAATTCAATTGGTTCAATTACTATCACATGGTGTACTCTATTTCAACATACAGCCCCAAAAAATACTCCAAGCGGGCTGTATCGCTTGTGCGGGCTGTATTGACTTCCGATACATCCCGCTGAGGAAAAACAGCCCGGCGGTGACGTCAGCAGAACAATTACATATATTTAGCTTAAAAATCATACAATCTAATGGTTTTTTTTTCATCCTGTCACCAGAGAAAGATAAGAAAAAAATGAATTAATCTCACTTTGTTTTAAATATTTATCAGTTTCAGAAATTAGTAACCTCACATTTCATGTCTACGTTTTTCAATTTTACTTTTACTTTTAATTAATTATTTTCGTAAATTGCCGACAATTAAAAAAAGAGAAAAAAATTAACCTAAAGCATTTGACTGGTTGTTCAATGAAATAATAGTAATATAAACTTGTGTATCGGGCTGCATCAGATTTACAGACTGCCTAAGGACCTTGATACGGACCTGTACCTTGCGTAACAAGGTACACGGTCCGTATCGCGGTCCTTAGGCAGTCTGTCAATCCGGATGCAGCCCTCTACACAAGTTACTATTACATAAATGATCTAACCTTTAGATTCCAACTCTTACAAGCACACACCCCCCAGGGGGGGGGTCACTCACTATATATTTGGTAGTTTGGGGTTCTGACAAATAAGGGTGTTTGTCATATTTTTGCTTACAATGGGTATGTCATTTCAACTTTATTCTGAAGGATTTTATTAAATTCAGTCGATGATGAGATTGAATCTTAATATGACGGGTCAGCATCTTTATTGGGGTATATTAGTTATTTGTCATTTTAGTACTCATATTGTAATAAAATCACGAATCTTGATAGTATTTATAGATTGAAATCTCTGCACAGTAGAAAATTAACATAATGACTTTCAAAAAGCTAAGGGTATAAAGTTGTAAAGATCCATAAAAATGGGGTTGCAAATTTACACATAAGTAGTCGACAATGTGGTCGGGGTTCAAATGACCAATCGAAACATTGTTATTTGTATTCTTCTTAATTGTCAAATTTTCTTGCAACACAGCTTCAGGTTACAAACAACTGAATTGATAAACAAAGCAAATTTGGTCACTTCTTGATTGGATTAAATGACAAACAAACAGATTATCGGGTAGTCAGTGCGTTACTAAATGAATTTGAAAAGGAATTTATCACCTATAAGTGGAGTACAAATCAAAATAATGACCAATCAAGCAGCACAGTAGTAAGTCCAACAGAGTATTAGATAGACTAATAGTAACACTGGTTACGGTAACTGTGTTTAGACTGTAAGTATTGGCTTTACAATTCCTATAATTGATTCTGTGTTAAGGTACTATATGAGAAAAAGCCCTTTGGCAAAAACAGTTGTTTTTACCAACAATGAAATAAAATGTACTCAGTTTGTAATCACTCTTGTTTCTGTTGAACTATAAAGATGGTATGTTAGATTTATCCTGCCACTGAAATATTATTATCTAACAGTGATGGATTTACATATGCAACTGTTGTTGTTTGAAATCACTTTATTTGTATGTATTTCACGAAAGGATATGGAGTAAATGAACATGAGACCATAACACATATGTTATCTCCAACTGTAATAATTTTAATGAGCTGTATGGCCATTTCGGAAATTAATTATTCCTCATCAGCAGCACTAGAACCCAAATATAGGAAATCCACAATTTCAAAAAAATGTTTAAAATGCGTAAAACCAAGCGAAATTCGAAAAATCAGTAAAATTAAATAGTGCTAAGGACAAAACTACGATGGAGGGAGTTAAACCTTAGGTTTTAGAATATACACAAATTTCGATAAAAGTTATAAACAAAGTGTACATATGAGATATAATTTCATGTACAAGCACACCATATATTAGAAAAATAAAGAGCATACATCTCAAACATGGGGATTTATTTTACCACTCCACACTGCATTAAAAGACAGACTCCTGTATTAAATATTTCATGAAATGATATGGAGTATATGAACATGAGACGATAACACATATGTTAACTCCAACTGCAATAATTTTAATGAGCTGTATGGCCATTTCGGATATCAAATCCTCATCAGCAGCACTAGAATCCATACATAGGAAATCTACAATTTCAAAAAAAAATGTTTTACATTTATGAAACCAAACGAAATCCAAATAATCAGTAAAATTAAATAGAGCTAAAGACAAAACTACGATGTATGTATTTTATTTCAAATCTAATAATCCCCAAAAAGTCTTCCTTTCACCCCTCTATTTTTCATCGAGCAATTTTTTTCTACTTTTTACATGTACCAAGTGAAAGATTATTGTTTAAATATTGTTGCTAGACAATGCATTCATTTAATCTACATTTTACAAATTTTAGTGTTTTTTTTCACTATATGGGCTTTTCGTGTTCGTAAAAGTGTATGCACTTTAATTACAAATTGTACATAGCTGCAAGCAATATAAGGATTATCTGTCTGACACTTTGGCCTGTACGAATGAATGTATTGTCTAACAACAATTTTTAAACAATAAGATAATCCCTTATTTAGTACATGGAAAAGGTAGAAAAAGTGTGATGAAAAATAGAGGGGTGAAAGGAAGGCTTTTGCCTGGACGAGAGAAAGTAAGTATGTGATAATTCTTGTATTGTAATTATCAATGAAGGGATATGGAGTAAATGCAAATGAGACAAAGTCTCTACAAATAAGTAAGTATAGGTTAAACAATGATTTGCCATGTTTTATGGACTATAAAGCCCGAGGCGTAGCCACGGGGTTTATAATACATAAAACATGGCAAATCATTGTTTGACCAATTTAGAACATAATCACTCCTCCAAGACATTTCATGGGTTATTTTTAAAATCAATTATGACTTGATTAAATTTAATCATTTGTGTAATCAAGTAGGAACAATTGAACTAATGGGACAGAAATTCTTTACATGTCACTTCACAAGTTGCCCCAAGCAATAACGCTTGTATAGCCATATACTTGTAAAGGTTGTATTATGCACCATTGAAAATTGAATAAACAATTATTAGGAAAGAAAGGAAAATTTGAAAGGAACTTCTCTTGTTTAAATCAATGTACTTCATTTGTGTATGCTAAGAATGATCTTCCAACCTAAATATATTATGTTTAAAATAAAACGTTAATTATTATCATTATTATTCAAGCTACACTTCAGTATGTGATGATTGGAAGTTGTTATTACTAACAGGTTGGGGGAAACCCCAATTGGGCTATTATATCCAAATTGGGATATTTGACCAGTTTTTTATTATTTATTTTTTCACATTTCAATGACTCATAATGAAACATAAAACATCAGAAACTTTGTGATCTTAGTCATTAAATGACATATCGTCATCTTCCCAATGATGCAGCATTTTCCAAGCAGAGACATTTTAAGAATGTAAAATGTACATTGGATTCTGTCAAAAAATGCAAGATTATCACAATTATAACTGGTTAAAATATCTATGCAAGAGAAACGGGAAGTTTATAGAATATTTTTTATGAGAATTAAAGCTCCAGATGAAGATTTTTCATTGTCGAGGAGGAGTGATTATGTTCTAAGATATGTTTAAATTCACTTGGCTAAGTTACCTGTCAATCACGATTAGATCAATCAAAACACTGAATAGGGAGAAGAGATCAAATACATGGTGAACTGATTAATAGATCAATAATTATTTGATTGGTGTATATCCCTATCTATATCTTGGGCTACAAAAATAAACTATATTTGTTTCTGAAAAGTGTTCACTATAAAGATAAGTACATGATTTTAACTGATAACCTTGATTGCAATTTGCTACACCTAAATGTTGACACTACAATTAAAAAGTAAATATACCCCAGTTCAATGTTGAACAGGCTAGGGAAAACCCCAATTGGAATGCTATAACCCAATTGAGATATAATAGCCCAATTTGGGTATATGGTTACAACCCAAATTGGGGTAACTGGTCAGTTTTTTATAGACTATTTTTTCTTAATTAAATGGCGCGTAAGGAAACATAATACATGAGAAATTTCGTGATTGCTGTCATAAAATGACATATCGCCATCTACTTGATGATGCTGCATTTCAACAGCAGGGGAATTTAATGAACGTAAAATCATATATTTGATTCTGCAAAATCCAAGATCATTGCAATTGGAACTGGGTAAAATATCAAGGCAAGAGAAACGGGGAGTGTGGGAAAATATAATTTAATGGAACTGAAGTTTAGTTCGTAAAATAAGCAAAGATATTGAAGTTTCAAACACCATTGTTACAGACTACATTCAGAGTATTTTTTAAGACATGGAAATGAGAGAAAACTCTGAAAGAAATCAAATGACATGTTTATTTGAATATTTCTCCCTTCTTAATTTCATTGATAATCAAAAAATATTTTCCAATATCTATCACAGTTTGCTTTATTCGAATGTAGAAAGAGTTTCTTTTAGATAAGCAGCATAGAACGATTGTTAGCTCCTCAAATCTTATGTTATCTCTAAATCAGAGTCACTGGTTTGTAAAATAAATCGATCTACAGAAAATTGGCAGCATCCTTTTGACAACAGTAGTATAGCTCTTACCCTATAAATTTATAATTATTATGTATGATGATGCGCCATTAAACCCCTAAAATATATTTACAAATAACCAGTAATATACCCCAACAGGGATATATATCATATACCCCATTGGGGATATTATATCTCAATTGGGGTATAGTATCCCAATTCGGGTTTTCCCCAATCTGTTTAAGGCAAACCTCGCACATTCAGTTTTAAGTTTTATTACAATAAATGCCTTGGACTATTCCATCTCTCTTTTGTCTTTCCTTTGTTTCTCTCTATTTCGAAGCACCTAAACTGATAATTTGCCTCATATTATTAACTACTTCACCCCATCAATTTTTATGCATATTTATTCATATGTCGTATGCTGAACTTTGACCTTCTGTTATACTTTACCTAAATATTAGATGAAGTTTAAGGATGGTCACTCCTCAGGTTTTTGAAACTGTCTCTGACTTTCGAAATCCTCATATTTTATCCATCATGATGTATTAGAAAATTTTGCACACTGGTCCCCTATTTTCTTTTCAAAATATGTTTGTATACATCTTGAATAAACTTCTGACAAAATTTGATGAAATTCTTGATATATCTTCATTGTATTTCAAAGGTCGATTGCCTTAATGCAAAGTAATTGAAAAATCTAGAGGAGTTCGGTTTCCCGCCAAAATTTCAGACGCTTTAATCTCAAAAACCGGTACACTGACCTATCAATATTTTTTGCTTAAAATGATGTTTGATCGATGTTCTAATAGATAAACATACTGATTTCAAATCCTTAACATTCTGAACTTGAGGAGTGACCATCCTTAAGACAGGTTTCATGTATGAAAAATTTCCGGGTAGAAGGATCGAACATACCTTTCTGTTATATCAAGGTGATCAAACGACGTTGATATAACCACGCGGCTACATTTAGCAATTGACGAATAGGTGTAAGAAAATGTTTATAAAGTGTCAACAGATAGATAACTCAGGAAATCTTTTAAAAAAAAACACTCTAATCGGTATTTATATAATAAAAGTAATCAAATATCTGACATAACATCAATTCGTTTTCCGTAAGTATAACAACAAAGACATTAATTAACTATTTGATGCAGTTAATAAACAGATGAATAAGGATTCGTAGAAGATTATATTATGATGGCGGGATGTCAGTATTTTTTTCACATATAAATTTTTGTATTTTTAATATTTTGTATGGTTTTTAAGTCAATTAAAATATTTTTCAGAGTAATTAATTGAATTAAGGTGTCTCACTCATCACATTTTTGAATTTGTCAGATTTTGGAACTCATCTGGTTTTCTCAAGTTCAATAGCTTTAAGAATTTTGCACACTGACCCCAGTTTTTATTTCATGAATGTCTTCTATAGGTAAAATGAAGCCACCTGATAAGTTTTCATAAAATCCTTGATATAAATTCCAAGTTTTTAGTAAAAGAATCCAGGAGTGAGTAGAGTTCAAGTGTTTCGTATGGAAGGGGATGGATAAAATACCTTCGCGCCTCGTGCTCAGGCATCTTGACCATCCCTTTTCCAACGAAGCACTTTAATTCAATTAATTACTCTGAAACATGATTTAACTATTACGAAAAATCAATTATACCTTGTTGATGAGGATAGAAGCTGTATTTTCAGTTGGTTTACTCTGACGATGACGATGACGAAGTGGACGCACCCAAAAAAGAGTTCCCCAGTAGGCCACCGAGTAAGTTGTTACACTTAGTTTTTGTGGTTGCATTAAAGCACTCTATACTACTCTCCCACACGATAAGATAAAATCAGTACTCCGGGATTTAATACATCATTGTTTCTCTACTGAAAAGGGTGAAAAAGATATTCATATTTAATGATAGGTAAAGATGGAGCCTATTTTGTTTAAACATCACACTGATTCACACAAAAAGTATAGAGAGGAAAATGTCATCACAATCCTGGTATTTTTTATTGATAACATATTTGTAGAATTTGGAGCAGACAATATGGATACCTATGGGGACTAATTGTGTGCTACTTTCAGCAGATTTGTTTCTTTAATCGTATGAAGCCAGGTTCACACAATGGCTAGTTCAGAAAAAAGACAATAGGCTAGCCATGTCCTTTAATTTCGGCTTCCATGATATAGCTGATGTTCTTTCAACAATCTCAATTTAAGGATAACCTTCATCTTATATACACATATGAACTCGAAATTAAAGAGACCACTTATGTACCATCATCAGCATCATACCTGGATATATACCTCTACATTGACAACTACGGTTGCCTGGAAACTAAACTTTACGACAAGCGTGATGATTTCGACTTTCCAAAAGCCGTTTTTGAGCAGCAATATTCTCACATCTCCGGCATATGGCGTGTACATTTCACAACCCATTCGGTATTGTCGTGCCTGTAGTTTGTATAGCGCTTTCGTCAACAGAGTGCAATTAATGTCTCAAAAACTTATACTCACTATTGCAATTATCACTACAGAAGTTTTGCGGTCATTACCACGATTTGACAGACCGTTACAATGTTTCTATCCCACAAATGAGAATGGATATCTTTGCGTTGATCCAAAGTTTTACCGGACTAACACCGACTGTGACAAAACCGGACTATTCAATGGCAGTGTGACGAGTTCCACGTCTGGAGCAGATCATGGTTACCCTTCGGAGCACCTTGTGATACCTCAGCTTTTGTAGGGGATCGCATTGCAAGTGCTTTAGTTATGTGATATTCTT
>MJUU01020441.1:183391-194782 GCA_002080025.1 Modiolus philippinarum
TAGTCTACCTGTATTGGGTTTTATTCGCGTGTTTATGATACTATAGGGAAACGGGATAGAGAAAGGGGAGGTTTGGGTACCCATAAACCGGTTTAACCCTATCACTGGCTTTTGCTGGTGCCGGTACCAAGTCCGGCTATCCCGAGTTCCTATCGTTATTTATGTTTGTCTCTTGTTTTCATTATTGTTTTTCTGGTGCAGTTTGCTTGTAAATTGTGGCATGTGATTGTAGTTCCTGGCCATTGTAGGTGTTTGCTGTTTTCCTGTTTTTGTAAATTAATTAAGTTAATGAAGGGTCTTTCTAGTTTGAAATATAATCAAAGTTGTCTGTCTTTCCAAATAAAAGTTTTCTTCAGTTTCGCCGGTCCTATAACTTAATTAAAATGTTTCAAAATATTCATGGTATGACTTTGAATCCGCTAAGAAAAAAAGTTTCGAAGAATGCTTTTTTAAATATATTTTACCGAATAAAACAAGACAATAAAATATCAAGAGGTGATAAAATTTTAAAGGTTGAATTTCGTGAACTTTATTTGACTAAAAATAAATGATTTGTTGAGCAAATTTTAGAAACGAAAAGAGAATACTGCGCTACACATGGCAGGGAAGACAGAAACATCAGGAAAATACAGATAGAAAATGAAAATATAAGAAAAAAAAGTATTGAGAAGATACTTAAAATACATGATTAAATTTAGAAAATATTCATGAATTACAAAATAAGCCGAGTACTCGAGTACAAAAATTGAACTCCATTACTCGACTTCTAAACGAATCCCTAATTCTTACATATTTGAATGATTCATATCTACTTGTCATTTGAACTAAACTGTATGTAAGCCAAAAATTGACTGTGAAATCGAAAATCGAAAAAAACAATGCAACATTTCATTCCTGTGATATGAACCTTTTTTCAGTTCTCGAATCTTGAAAATCAGCAGTATATAATATCGATCCGTTACCAGGGTAGTCTATTACCACCACTTAGCGTTCGTTGTTCGTCCATTTATTCGTCGTTTTTTATTCAAATATCTTCTCCTCTGAATCCTTTTGTAACAATATACCTTTAAAAATATATCTGGCAAGTCTGCATCCCATCCAACCTAGCTGCCAGTGGGTAACTTAGTTTAACTCAAGCTATTGGAAAAACATATTCAAAACATTGTGACGGTTACCACGCGTGGTGTAGATCATGCTTACCCCTCCGCAGCCCCTGATGATGCCTCAGTTTTTGTAGGGGTTCACATTGCTAGTGCTTTAGTTATGTGGCGTTCTTGTTCATTTTTGTTTATTTCTTATCTCTTTGTCATACTGCCTCAATTCGAGTTGAATGTAAATCATTTTGGATTTATGATTTTAGAATTCCCCCTTTCCTCGTTCTTGCTTCGGTATTCGTTTGCCGATGTATTCAAAGATATTTTCCCCTAAAAGTTCTTGGCCTATTGAAACCAAGCTTGAATACAATGGTCCACATCGCATCAAACATAGCCGCCATCATGGAATGTAGATTTATATTTGACAATTTGGAAAAACTTTTCAAGATTTTCTCCGCTAAAGACACAAAGCTAATTTGAGTCCAATGTAGTCACAATGGTCCTTTGGTGGTCCCTTTAAAATATGTCCTGCAATTCCGTTCATCATCCAAGATGGCCGATAGCAGGGAAATTAGTTTAACATTGCACAATGCTGGGAAACATATTCAAACATCTAATCTGAGAGTACTTTGCCAATCAAAACTAAACTTATGCACAATAGCCTCTAGATTTTCCACTTGAAGAAAGGTGACATTAGTATCCATGCAACCCATCCTCAATGGCTGCCAGTGTGAACATAGTTTAACAACCTAATATTGAAACTATCTTCAGATAGATTTCTTAACTTTATCTTTGAGTCAATCTTTTATGTAACCAATCATAAAATACAGTTTTTAAAATTTTAAAGATGTGTTTCTATTTTTTCATGAAAGTTGATATTTAGTCAGTTTTATTCACCACCAGGTCATTTGATTAAATATAAAAAATACCGAAGTAGCTGTTACTTTATTTTCTGCATATGCGCATTTCGACAATTTATGTCTCATCAGTGCAGATAAAACCAAAACATTTGGAAGTCCATAACCCAAAAAACATGTAAAAGCTGACAGAGAACAAATAACCAAATGGATCTAAATAGGAAAGCCAAAATTCAGCTAAGGACAGAGCTATGCATGAGGGAGATACTCCTTAAAATGGAGAAAGCAGAAAATCTATAAGCGTTGTCCTTGTTCCAATTTCATGTTCTTATTTTACGTTAAATAGATAATAATAACTGAGACATTGTTTTAATAATAGAAGCTCGGTTTCCTAAGAGTTTCCAAGAAAAATTTGGTAGCCTATTTAAATTCTTGATCAAGACATAATAGCATGTTTATCATGAGCAAACACGTTTGACAAACAAAAGAAAGGAAGAATTAATTAGCCGTTCATATAGGAAATATTTTAAATAATTTTGTTAAGCCGCAAAGGCTATCTCGATTGCGCATATGCCAGCCCTAAGAAAAGTTTTGGCTTTTCATTTAAAACAGATCCTACATAATTTGAAATTCTTTTGCTTTTGTTAATGGTCTTCCAAATGATTTGATCGGCACTGAAGATATATAAAGGTGTCGAAATAGCCATGTGTAATTTTCAGTAATTATGCTATTTGCATTGAAGCGATACCCTATACATTTATACTATAGAGTATGTCCATTTTATTACTGATTATTTGGTTTTCGTTTAGTTTTATGCATTTTTGAACATTTTTTAAATCGTGGATTTCCTTTGTTTGGGTTCTAGTGCTGCTGATGAGGAATTGATTTCCAAAAAAAAAACCAAAGAGCTCCTAAAAATTAATTGCAGATGGAGTTAACTATGAAAAAGAAAGGAAATAGGGTAGATGTCAAGGAGACAACATCCCATACCCAGGCCAAAACGACATATGTTTATGGTCTCATGTTCATTTAATCCATTTCCTCTCGTAAAATATATAAAACAATAACCTTATTTTTAATAATTAGGCCCTGCATCGAGATGCAGATGCCCTATAGTTTTCACTTTGTCCGTCAACAATTTTTTGGTCGAAGTTTTCAGGGCTTTTAAGGTGGAAATGATTTCATATTTGGTCTGAAGCTTTATGATGATGAGTTGTACCGTGTAAGCAACTTTCAGGTTTGCCGTACCGCTACTTCCTGTTTGCCGATACTTTAACTTTTTATTTTACTACTCTATGGATGAAAATTTTTCGTCAAAGTTTTCTGGGCTTCTACAACTGGGAATGATATGATATTTAGTCTAAAGCTTCATGATGATAAGTTGTAACGTGTAAGGTATTTTAAGGTTTGCCATGCCACTACTTCCTGTTTGCCGATACTTTAACTTTTTATTATACCACTCTTTGAATGAAAATTTTCGTCAAAGTTTTCTTGGCCTCTACAACTGGGAATGATTTGATATTTGGTGTAAAGCTTCATGATGATGTGGTGGATCGTGTGGGCTATATTCAGGTTTGCCGTGCCACTACTTCTAGTTTGCCGATATTTTTTAACTTTTTGTTGTACCACTCTATGGATGAAAATTTTCGTCAAAGTTTTCTTGGCTTCTACAAGTGGGAATGATTTCATATTTGGTCTGAAGCTTTATGACGATGAGTTGTACCGTGTAAGCAATTTTCAGGTTTGCCGTGCCACTACTTCCTGTTTGTCGATACTTTAACATTTTATTATACCACTCTTTGGATGAAATTTTTCGTCAAAGTTTTCTGGGCTTCTTCAACTGGGAATGATATGATATTTAGTCTAAAGCTTCATGATGATGAGTTGTAACGTGTAAGGTATTTTAAGATTTGCCATATAACTACTTCCTTTTTTTTCGATACTTTAACTTTTTATTGTATCACTCTATGGATGAAAATTTTCGTCAAAGTTTTCTTGGCTTCTTCATGATGAGTTGTATCCAGTAGGCTATTTTCAGGTTTGCCATGCCACTACTTCCTGCTTGCCGATACTTTTTAACTTTTAATTGTACCACTCAATGGATGAAAATTTTCGTCAAAGTTTTCTTGGCTTCTACACCTGGGAATAATTTGATATTTGGTCTAAAGCTTCATGATGATGAGTTGTATCGTGTAAGTTATTTTCAGCTTTGCCATGCCACTACTTTCTGTTTGCCGATACTTTAATTTTTTATTATACCACTCTATGGATGAAAATTTTCGTCACATTTTTCTTGGCCTCTACAAGTGGGAATGATTTGATATTTGGTGTAAAGCTTCATGATGATGAGTTGTATCCTGAAAGTTATTTTCAGGTTAGGAAATGAACTTTTCTGTACAGTAATTGACAATTTAAGAATTCAAAGACTTATGTAGTAAGCTAAAGATAATTCAGTTCAATATGTACAGAACCAGGATAAAATTCGTCTCCTGATATATCAACCACACTTAGACTTCGTTTGCTAGAAAAGAGAAACTTATTTGCAGGTATTATAATTCAATTGTACATATTGTATATATGATTATGAAGCAAGATATTCATTTATCTGTGGTTATAATATCTCGCCCACAATACAATTGCAGAATTAGAATAAATAAAAAAGAGTATTTCCCCAAAAAATCCCAAACAGAATGTTAATTTTAAAATATTTTCATAAACAAATGTTGATAATTTGGTACAAAGGAAGTGACTGCCTATTGTGGGGCCCTCCTGCGTTCGGCAGTACCTCTAGTTTTGATTGCAATGGTGTTTATCAGATGGTGTGTCAAATGTACAGCATAAACAAGTAGAACAATACAGCATTCAAATTTTCAGCTACAGTTTTAACAACTGTTCTTTATATAACCCTGATTTTTTAGGCAAATTGAAATATTGCATAAAATTTTATTCAGACGACTTTAAGATACAAATTGCTAAAACTCGCAAAATAGCCTTGTTTTTAATTATTACAAATATAAAGGTAACAGTAAACACCTAAAATGGCCGAAAATTACAATCACATGTCATAATCCACAGGTGAACTCCACTAGAAAAACAAATTACAGACCAGAGACAAACATAAATAACGATAGAAACTCGGGACAGCCGGATTGGTACCGCTAGCAGTAGGATTAAACCGGTGAATGGGTACCCAGTCTTTTCCTTTCTCTTCCCTTTTCTCTATAGTATATTAAACATACGAATAAACCCAATACAGATAGACTACTAACTTAAGATAGGACTACTATCTTGGAAAAGGATAGGATGACAAAACGAATATGAAAAGCCTAATTCAAATCAATTTTATATTTTTCAACCATATAGTTATATAAGCAAATAACAAAATACCAAAGTCACTCTGAATTTATGGTCTGCATATGCACATTTCGACAACTGATGTCTCTTCAGTGCAGATCAAATCAAAACATTTGGAAATCCATTAACCAAAATAAGTCTAAAAGCTGATAGAGAACAAATTACCAACAGGATCTTACCTCGAAAGCCAAAATCAGCTAAGGACAAAGCTATGCAGATGGGAGATCCTCTTTAGTTTTAATGTTTTTCTTAAATTTTAATATCTTAAGTTTCAAGTAAAATTGGTTTTATGACCGGCACCGAAGTACTGGCTCCTGGGTTGGTGAATACCCTTAAGAGCTAACAGTCAACCAGCAGAGACTTCGACCCAGTGGTAATAATAACAAAATACCGAAGTTACTATGAATATATTTTCTGCACATGCGCATTTCTACAACTTATGTCTCTTCAGTGCAAATCAAATCAAAACATTTAGAAATTCATTAACCAATATATGTGTAAAAGCTGATAGAGAACAAATTACCTACAGGATCTAAACAGGAATCCAAAATCAGCTAAGTGCAGAGCTATACAAAAGAGAGATACTCCTTAGTTTTTAACGTTTTTCTTACATTTAGATATTTCAAGTTTTCGAATAAAATCGGTTTTCGGGCTTTTGGGCTTTCAAAGTACACGCATTTTTTAAAATACATAAGACGAGTTTAAATTGTGTCTATGAAACAAATAAATAGCGAAATTTATAATCAATTGTGTAGTTCCGAAGATGACCATTTTGACAACTTATTTCTCACTTTTGAGACACAACAGTTCCTATTTTTAGCGGTGTGAGATTTCTTTGTCTTGTACCCCGGGGTACAAGACAGCTCACACGCAACTTTTCCCGGAAAAAAGTTTCAAGCAATATTTAGAATTATTTGTTCAATAAATTCTCACTGATGGCCATTAGTATATTAAGTCTGTGTATTATAAAATTGTTATATATCATTTGAAGTAAAACTTCAAAGGTAAATATGAAAAAAAAATCTTTAAAAATATGGCGCGCTCGGGTATACATTCCAGATTTTATGACGTTATCAAAAGGGATGTAACTCCATGTGTAAACAGGCGAATGGAGACGACATAATCTGTGTGGATTTTAGTATTTCTTAGAGAGAATACAGTGAGAAATAAAATCAAACACCAGTGAAAGTGCGAGACAAGCGAATCTCAGACACCCTCGGGTAAAATTTCAATCATCTCGGACTCAGCAAGCTTCGTCCGAGACTAGAAATCTTACCCTTGGGTGTCTGAGATTCGCTTGTCTCGCACTTTCACTGGTGTTAGATTCTTTTAATCTCTTCGAAGCAGATAAAGAAGATCAAAAATTGAGAGCTGATAGAGAACAAAAACCAAAAGGACCTAAGGATAAGAAATGTTTTCTAAGACGGGGAATTAAACAATGTAGCACAAAGACAACATAAACTTATCAAGAAACAACGGTAGTAGAATAACGAAGGAACAAAGGAGTGGCACAAATGTATTTATAAAAACCAATAAAGTCCAAAGACATTGCAAAAACGAGAACACGAAACAATGACGTTAGACCGATACAAAGCATATAGAAATAAAAAAACACAATATACAAAATTAAGGCACTTACAGTGTGAACTCCCATGAAACTGAGAGTTACATTAGGTGTTCCGGAAGGGTAATCATGTCTTGTTCTGTTAACAGCATTGTAAGTTAGTCAGTCTAGGAAAAAGTCAAACTTGGTACAGTCAAATCCGGAAAGACGTGAGAAAAAATGAGACGGGGAAAATGAGACAGGTAATTTAGACTCGAACATATTTGCGCTAGATTTGTATCAATTTATTATTTTTGTTTACTTTTGTTCTTTCTCCATTAGAAAGAGCCATTTAATGGTTGCAGCTATAGACATTGGATCAGCTTATTCAGGTTGTGCGTTTTCTTTCAAATCAAAATATAATAAAAATCCATTAGACATACAAGTGATGGTCATTGATAATAAAGGATCGGAGTCTTTGAAAATACCCACCGTACTGTTACTGAATCCAAAGGGAGAATTTGAAGCATTTGGTCATGAGGCGGAACAGAAATATGCTGATCTTTTACAAAGCGATTTGGAGTATGCAAATCAGTGTTATTATTTTAGCCGATTTAAAATGCAACTTTATAACAACGAAGTGAGTAAATTAAATATATATTAAAGAAAAATTTGTCTATTTAGACCAAAATCTTTTGTCGCAAAAGGATCCTTTCATAAAATGTTTCCCTGTATCAAAATTTGACATGTAAGTATGATTTTTTCTAGTTATTTTGACAGTTCGAGAAGATATGCAAAATATAGTTACAATTAGTGCTTTATATGCTTAATATTCATTTTGTTTATTGTGTTTATTACATTAACTCATTCTTCGCATTCCTATTGGCTTAAGGACAAAAGTGAATTTAATTTTGTTTTAATTTGTAAAACAACTTTATCAACAACACCAATTAGCAACGATAAAATATTCATATCAAAGCAATTGTCATCGCTCGGAACAAATAGCAATAAAAAACAAACTATAGTAAATAAATAACAAAATACCGAAGTTACTGTTAATAATAATTTGGCATAAACAATGGCACCAAAATTTGTATTTTCTTGTAGCCAGATGCGGAAACATCGAGAAAATTTGCTAAATACTTCATTCTTGAGGTTCCTTTGAATTTAATTCATTGCAAAAAAAATCAAATATTAAAACGTTGTTATGAAGAAAGATGTGCAATTCGGGAACCACAGAATGAATTGTGTTGCACGTTTTTTTACAACTAGGCGCCAAGTAGGCGTACCAAAGTGTATTCCTTTCGTTTCTTCCAACATTTTGCTACTACTTACAACATTTGATTATGAAGGTGAGCCATTATATTCCTATTTATAAAGGAAATTGTTCGAATAGAAATGTAATCCCGCCTACCTTTGTGATCATTTTGAATATCACAGTCACGTGACATTTCGAGAGGCGGCAATAAATGCCAGGTCATGTCCGGAACGGATATTTCATAATTTCAAAATGAATATTTCTTAAATGAAGAAAAATTAATTATTAGCATTGAAAAAACTTTGCAGAAGTGAGAAAAATTGACATTAAAGCCAGAGATTGACAAATATTTACTTAAGGATATCCATACCGGATACGATTTGGCATTTAGTCCCCGCTCCCGAAAAATCTCGTTCCCAATTAGGTTGATGTCAGCAAGATGGCCGAAGGCGATATGACCCCAACGATGACGTTTGTTATGATAATGAGCAGGAAATAATTATTTATTGGTAAATAGATATGAAATGTTGCGATTAAACATTTAAAGAAACGAAATACGTACATGAAACTAACCCCGCTTGCATCTAGTTGTCAGAAAACTCACAGAAACGTGAGACAAAATTTGTGTCGCAAAATCGCAAGTAATAGGGTGAAATCCGTAGCTCTATGGTCAGCCAAAATCAGAAAAAAATAGAAGGACCTATAGAGCAACGGTTCCACATCAAAGACAATGATCGATCCGATTGAATATTTAATTTAGTTGCTTAGTTATGAAAAACTATATCGTATTAGGAACATGAAATTGTTTTTTTTTAATCATCCTGTTTGGATACCTTTTCTCTTTTTTTTCTCTTACAAAATTATGATGTCCCTATTTCCCTTTTCTCTATATACTACTGGAACATTAATATTGATAGACACTGAATCACACAACCAACCTATAGTGTCTTGTCCGACAAATATCTCAAATTATATATCTGAGATATCTTTCTATCTATAAGTCCATTGTTGTTGAATAATTTTTTAATAGATAAGTTACTTCTGACCATGAATATCTAGGCTGAATATTATAAGGTTAGGAGTTTCAGACAAAAACCTTGTTTCATATGTTTATCTGCCCAAATTTGAAACCACAACATACATGACTCGGTAATAGTCAACAAAAACTATAGCTGTTATGTTTGGTTCAGATAAAGTGGCTTACAAAGATAGAACAACAAAAAATATCCTATTGCATGCTTTCATTTATTAAGGTCTTTCACCACAGTGAAAGTCCTTATTGTAATTCTTCTGATTATTATTATTATTAAGGTCTTTCCCCACATGTGAAAGACCTTACTGTAATTCTTCCGATTATTTTTTTTCTTGTTCTTCCGCCGCACTCAAGCCTCAAAACTACTCGACATATCTTTTCGATACTTAGTGTGATAAATTGACATTGCTCCGGGACCTCAAAACCGACGCAAGCATATTGAGCTATTTTTAGTAACGGAGTTATCTTCCCAAACACAGTTTTCCTTGTTATCGGATATGCTCAGAAACCGTAACCGATATCAAAATTCTGAATGGGGGAAAATGTTGCATTCATCCTCAGGATGATTTATCATGCAAAAAACTTTTTTTGGGTCGCGACCTCGGTTACGCGTTTTTGACCCCTAAATATGCAAATTTCTCAAAGTTATCGGATTTCCACCAAATTAGCTAGGCTATGGAATAGCCTAGCTATATAGATAGTTCTTGGGGGGAGGTGAGGAGTACGCTTGCGCAGAAGACTATTGACCAATAGGAATTTCAGATTCTCGAAAATCAAAATGGCGTCCAGTTTCGTCCGGATAAAAAGGGGCGGGGTTTAATTTTTCTGTTTCCTTGTGGAAGTTGAAAAGTATTATTAACATTTACTATAGGTGGTACTGGGAACAGGTTTGTAGAGGATGATGGGATTGGTGTTGCAATATCGCTTAGCCAGATTTATAAATATAGATATGATAAAAAGAATAAGAATAGTAATGTATAGATTTAAGACCAGAAGTTAATAAATAAAGATGAGCTATTGTGCAATAATCAATAATATACAAATACTATAAAAGACTTTTCAATTGTGTTAAACCAAGCGTGATTGTAGTTTGTGGATATACTTAGGCAATCGGGAGAACGAACGGTGGAAAGAGATAGAATTGTGTTTTTTGCGGAAGAATAAAGAGCTACTGGTGTTTATTTGTGTGTGCTGTAAAAGGTTTATGTTTCGAAGCAAAGTACACGAGAAAGAATTTAATGCAAAAGATGAGAGGTTGAAAGAAATGTTAAAAGGAGAGAAGCATATTGTGTGTGAAACGTGTAACTCTTATGTGTGTAAGGAGGCTATACCCCCTCAGGCAATGATAAATAATTTAGAAATGGATAAAGCTCCTTTTGAAGAATTAAATACGCTAGAACAACATTTAATTTCTCCAGTTTTACCAATTTACAAAATTGTGATTTTACCTAAGAGTGATCAGCGAGCTGTACATGGTCCAGTTGTGTATATAGAATCCGACATGACAAAAATAACGAAAATTATTGATTTTAGTATACAAATACATCATGAGCCACCACACCCTTGTGAATCAAACACGCAATTTTCTATCCAAGGCTATTCCATAGCCTAGCGTATCGTTTTTATTTCATAAAAACCATTATCCGATTTATATCATCCACTTATGTTTATAAAGTCCCCTCGTGTTTTCTAGTTTGGTTTCTAGGTAGCTTTCATGGTCCTGATTACAAATCTGGGGTCAAAAATTTTCTTCGTCCGCCATTTTCAAAATGGCCGCCATTTAAAATTTTTTCATCGCGATATCTCGGAAACGATAAAAAATTTATGATAACATTGTGAAGCAAAAATACTCCTCTCATTAAGATCTTCATTTATGGTTGGTAAAAAAAAAATTTCGGCCGCCATTTTGAAAATGGCTGCCATTCGTAATTTTGTTATCCCGCTATCTCGGAAACGATAAAAAAATTTATGAAAACATTGTGTTGTAAAAAATATTCCTCTCATAAAGATCTACATTTCTGGTTGGTCAAAAAAAATTTTCGTCCGCCATTTTCAAAATGGCCGCCATTCGAAATTTTGTTATCGCGATATCTCGAAAACGATAAAAAATTTATGAAAACATTGTATTGCAAAAATACTCCTCTCTTAAATATCTTCCTTTATGGTTGGTCAAAAAAAAATTTTCGTCCGCCATTTTGAAAATGGCCGCCATTCGAAATTTTGTTATCGCCATATCTCGGAAACGATAAAAA
>MJUU01020441.1:194862-234604 GCA_002080025.1 Modiolus philippinarum
CATTTTCAAGATGGCCTTTATTTGAAATTTTGTTATCGCGATATCTCGGAAACGATAAAAAATTTATGAAAACATTGTGTTGCAAAAATACTCCTCTCTTTAAGATCTTCATTTATGGCTGGTCAAAAAAAAATTTCGTCCGCCATTTTGAAAATGGCCGCCATTCGAAATTTTGTTATCGCGATATCTCGAAAACGATAAAACCTTTATGAAAACATTGTGTTGCATAAATACTCCTCTCATTAAGATCTTCATTTATGGTTGGTCAAAAAATTTTTTGTCGTCGGCCATTTTGAAAATGGCTGCCATTTGAATTTTGTTTTCGCGATATCTCGGAAACCATTAGAGACTTATGAAAACATTATGTTGCAAAAAATACTCCTCTCATTATGATGTACATTTATGGTTGGTATAAAAACTGTTGTTTACGTAACTTTTTTTTACCAAAATAGAAAACAAAAACAAACTCTAACATGTAATCGTGGTGAAAATTGGTGAAAGACCTTGCAATTGTTCTCTGAACAATTGTCTTTTTAATTATTATTATTCTTTTTCCGCCGCCCCGCTGCCTAAAAACTACGCGACACATCATTACGATACTTTGTGTGGTTGATCGGTCATACAACACGACAACAAATATGACCCTATTGTTCTGAACTATTTTTAGTAACGGAGTTATCTTCCCAACACCGAAAACCCTTGTTAGAGGATAAACTCGAAAACCGTTAAAGGTAGCTGATAAAGTGTAATGGGAAAAATGTTCCTTAGGACATGACGGAACTTTGTTATATTTAGACCGCAACTGTGCGGTATGGTATTTTTTTAGTTATTGCCCTTTGAAAGTTTTGAGTTTCCGTCACAATTTATTTCTCAGAAACCGTAAGTCGTAGAAACCTGAAACTTGCACCATTGATCATGACTACACTTAAGCTTCAAAATGATGTCAAGGTCAAATGTCAACTTTGACCTTGACCTTTGACCTAACACCTTGTTAGTGGATAAACTCGGAAACCGTAAAAGATGGCTGAAAAGATGTAATAGGGAAAATGTTCATCTTCACGAGACGCAACTTTGTTAAATTCGGTCCGAAGAGATTCGACTACTTTTTATGTGAGTTATTGACCTTTGAAAATTTTTGAGTTTCCGTTTATGCTAAATACTCCCAAACACTAAGCTGTAGAGACCTAACACCTGCACCATTGTTCTTGACAAGACTTGACCTTTCAAATGATGTCAAGGTCAAAGGTGAATTGTGAACTTGACCTTTGACCTTGAATCTTGTTAGTGGATAAACTCAGAAACCGTAATAGATAGCTGATTAAATGTATTTGAGAAAATGTTAGTCTTAATGAGATCTACATTTGGTACATTGGGTCCAAAATATTTGGACCATTGGTTCTGGACCTAGGGCCCAAAAACCATTTTTCGAGGTCCGATTTTAGGTTTTTTGGCTTATATCTCAAAAACTTTTAAAGGTACAAAGAAACTATAAAAAGGTAAAATGTTCAGTTCAATGTGGCCGACAAAATGAGGTCAAGGTCAAATGTCAAGGTCCTTAGCAACAACGTTTTCTGCTATAAAAGTCCTTAGCAACCGTAGGCAAAAAGTTTTGTAATGTTGTAAAGAGGAAATAAATGACAATACCAACGGAAGTGACTATCATGTCCTTAGCAACAAGCCAATTTTTTCGAAAAAGTCCTTACCAACCGTAGGCAAAAAGTTTTGTAATGTTGTTTAGTGGAAAAAAATGACAATGCTAACCGGAAATGACTATCATGTCCTTAGCAACAAGCTAATTTTTTGAAAAAGTCCTTAGCAACCGTAGGCAAAAAGTTTTGTAATGTTGTTAAGTGGAAATAAATGACAATGCCAACCGAAAGTGACTATCATGTCCTTAGCAACAAGCTAATTTTTCGATAAAAAAGCCTTAGCAACCGTAGGAAAAAAGTTTTGTAAAGTTATAAGAGAAAATAAATGACAATGCCAACCGGAAGTGACTATAATGCCCTTAGCAACAAGCCAATTTTTCGAAAAAGTCCTTAGCAACCGCAGGCAAAAAGTTTTGTAATGTTGTAAAGAAGAAATAAATCACAATGCCAACCGGAAGTGACTATCATGTCCTTAGCTAATTTTTCGAAAAAGTCCTTAGCAACCGTAGGCAAGAAGTTTTGTAATGTAGTAAAGAGGAAATAAATGACAATGCAAACCGGAAGTGATTATCATGTCCTTAGCAACAAGCTTATTTTTCGAAAAAGTCCTTAGCAACCGTTGAGCAAAAGACTAATAAAGATCAGAAATTTTGTTTACACTGCATTTTGAACTGAAATAGACAACAAAATCAAACTCAAACATGTAATCATGGTGAAAACTGGTGAAAGATCTTGCAATTGTTTTCTGAACAATTGACCTTTTAATTATTATTATTTTGTTTCATTACAAAGGGGACGTAACAGTAAACACCTACATTGGCCGTAAATTACAATCACGTGTCATAATCCCCAAGTCAACAAAAAAAACAAAAAAGAACAGAGACAAACATAAAAAACGATAGGAAATCGGGTTAGCAAACTGGGGATCAACAAAACATTTTGAAAAAATAGAAATTAAGGTGGCAGACCTATGTTAAGGGACATTACTCTTAAAATCTCTTGTATGTTTGTTTTAAACATTTTCTATAAATATTTTGTAAGCTTCTAAGTTACACAGATGATTTTGGTTCTTTTTCACAAAAATGTTTGAAAAGTATCAATGAGACTGACTATTTCAAACGCCTTGCTGATTTAAAGAGTACTCCCTTAACCTAGGCCTACTACCTTAAGTTCGTTAATATATCAATAAACAACAATCTAAAATGTCTTTGAAAGTAAAGCGAATACTATACTTATATCACGGAAGATTTTTTTTCATATTTGTGAACAAATAATAAAATGATATGGAGTAAATGGACATGAGACGACAAAGTCTCATTAAGTACCTGGGAAAAGCAAGCAATGGAACATTGCTTTTATTGCCGTTCATCTTGAAGTCACCATGAAGCCTTCAACAGTGAGTTTTATTTCCTGTAAACAATGCACATTTTCAAACGTGCTTGATAAAGGACTTTTTACACAAAATAAGTTTGAATGCACAAAGAAAGTAATATCAAATCAAATTAAAATTAAAGCATAATGTAGAACAACAGTGTCACTCCTGATGGTTAATTGTTGCTTTTTTTTATCGCATTGTCTTTTCTTTTGAGGATTTGAAAAAAGCCATGATAATCAAGGATATCACAGGTTTTAAGAATATGAAAGCAGTAGATGTGTTTGCCTTCTCTATTGAATATATAAAAAATTCCATATTCCGGAGAGCAAAAGAGCAAATACTAGAATTGCAGGAAGAAGACGTCCATTGGGTTGTTACTGTTCCAGCAATCTGGAATGAAGCCGCCAGGCAATTTATGATTGATGCTGCTGAGAAGGTACATTTAGATTAAATTTTCAAATAGATAGTAGGAAAATTGTAATCAATAAATATGAAAAAGAGGTGACACTAAAATAATAAAAGTAAGTAACGACAACTTGAAATAGAGAGCATCTAACGCTAAACCCATTTCCATTATAATAGAAAGCCACGATATGTTTTACATTTGGGCGAAAGAAATCTATGAAATTAAGAAAACGTATCCCTTGTCTTCCCGGATTTGACTACCGACTTTGACATTTTCCCGGATTGAATCACTCACAGTGTGACGGGTGCTGTTAACAGAGCAGGACATGCCTACCCTTCCGGAGCACCTGATGTCACTCTCAGTTTCACTGGAGTTCACACTGTGAGTGCTTTTGTTCTGAATGTTGTGGTTTCTGGTTCCGTGATTTGTGTCTGTCTGGCGTCATTGTTTTTATGTCTAACGTCATTGTTTTCTGTGTTCTCGTTTTTGCCCTGTCTTTGGACTTCGATTTTTGTGAATTTCACCCCTTTGTTCCTTCGGTATTCTACTGCCGTTGTTTTGTAAATTTTATAGTGATATTTCTTTGTGGATCACTTCCTATGGCAATGCACCACCTCACGGCTCCACCGATCAAGGATAAATGGTATTACGGAGAGATCGCAAAAACTTAGTGTTCCTATGACAACGCTTCGACACACGGCTCCGCCACAAATCCGACCTGAACGGTCCCTCTACACTACTGCCCTTACTCTTTCGAAGATTTAAAGACTGTCTCTAGCAAAAGTACTGGTGACATTTGTGCTAGTTATTTGTGCTAGTTTTTGGTAACCAGCTCAATAAAATTGTATATGGTTGGACTAAATAAAGAGACTCGCCAAATATCGATAGGAATTCTGTTTTCGGATCAACAATTATAACAAAAACGAAAATTAGTACGGTTTTCGTCTTCATCGAATCTGAATGCGGTGTTCAGTAGAAATATATGTTACACCCAGAACAACTGTTGGCATGTGCGAGTATCTGATCAACTCAATTTTCTTACAGAAGATACGTATTAACAATGAAGGGACATGGAGTAAATTCACATAAAACAGAGTCTTTACAAATACATTGTAAAACCAAGCAATGAAACAACACTTTTGTTGGTGTTGTTTATCTTGATTTCACCATTGATGCCTACAACAATGAGTTTACCTTATAGTTAGTTCCAAACAGTCTCTAACACCGGTTTAAGCATACGTCATTGCTAAATTTCGAGGTATGCTATATCCAAATTCGTCTTCGATCCATGGATGCAGGATCGTTAAAGTGTTCTGACAACCACTGTCATCCATCGCCCGACAAAAATAATACCCACAGAAGACTATCACAACATATAAAGGTCTATAAACAACACATTGCACTCATCGAGTCAATTGCAAAAAAAAACTTGAAATACTGAGACGTGTGCACTATAAACAGAATGGCCAGAATAACGTTTTGAATTATAAAAAAAATAATTACATTTCATGAATATTCATTTGAGTTCCGTCAATTTGATTGGTAAACATCGCTCACGTGGCATATCAATGTGAAGTTGCAATTCCCATGAAACACATTTGATCATATGACCACGTGGCGGACGAATTAGTAAAAAAAAGAATCCCATTGTACATGACGTTCTAACTTTTTAGTAAATTTGTTTTTTATGATTTGGTTTTAAAATGTAATTATATGCATTGAATGCATTATTTTGAAGTTTCATGGGGATTATGAAAGTGTTGACCGGGCGCACATTTTCAACATGAAGCGCTATCGCGCTTCATTAAAAATGTGATTCGGTCAACGCTTTCATACCCAAATGAAACTTCAAAATAATGCATTCAATTCTTAAATAAAATGTCAAAATTTGAAAGTATGATTTTGCATTTATACAAGATATTCTAGCAGCAACAAGTACACTATAACTGAAATACATAGAGAGCATTAATCTTTTTACGAACTCCACACTGCAGGAGAGACAGACTAAAGTCTTAACAAACAAACAAATACTTTATTGTCAATCAAGACGCCCCAGAGGAGCTGAACAATCACAGTTAAATTTAGATACAATGATTACAATTGATTAGAATGATTGTAAATAAAACAATATTGAAGTATTAAAAGTGAAAAAAAATTCAACTATACAAATATATATATACTGCATATACAAATATAAGGGGTACCACAAGCATGTATTGCCATCTAAACATGTTTATTGGGGTGAGGCAGAGCAATGGAAATTTTTATAGACATTGCATAGAAAAATGTAATTAATTAAGTTTAGATTGTCTTAAAGTGAATAAATCATTTAGGAGAGTATACATTTGACTATATATAAATTCATCTTCTGCAGACATTAACCATATAAATTTTGAAATATTATCTAATTGATCTAAAGTAGGGAACTTTTTATTTATTGAATTAAGAATGTCCTTCCTACCTATTTCCAGAGAAGGACACTCTAATAAAAAAATGGACTTAAAACAATGTAAATTAACAAAATCTCTTCAAATACATAAACTGAACAATGCAACATCGTTTTTGTCGTTGTTCTTCATCTTGATGACACCATGAGGCCTTCAACAACGAGCTTTGCTAAAAACAATAATATATTTAAAACGTAATAATACAATTTATCGTCTACATTTAACATCCATTCCATTCATTTTAATTGCAGTGAATTTATTTTCAGGCAGGAATATACCCTGAAAATTTGACATTATCATTGGAACCAGAGGCTGCAGCACTGTGCTGTAAACATTTGGAAATACAGAAACAAAGGGAAGGCAAAGAAACAAAACTTGGATATTTTGACGTGGGTTCTAGGTTTCTAGTTGTTGACCTAGGAGGTATATTGTTTACTCAGCGTTCGAATTGCAGAAAATAAATTAACAGTAACTTTGGTACTTTGTTATTTACATTGATTAATATTGTTCTTGGATTTAATAATTGGGTGTTTGTCGAAATGACCATATACAGAAACCAAATTTACAGTCGCATCGGTATTTGGTTCTTTATTACCACTAGGCCAAGGGCTCAGCTGATAGATTCAGTAGTCAGTGTTTCGGTGCTGACCCGAAAAGCAGTTTTATTTCGAAACTTGCAATATCAAAATTCAGAAAAGTCTACAAACCAAGGAGTATCTCCTTGTCGTATTACTTTATTCTTAGTCGATTTTGGATTTGCATTTAGATCCTTAGGGTTCTTTATTCTCTGTGAGTTTTTTACACATTTTTTTATTCATGTTCACCCAAATGTTTAGATTTGATCTGCACTAAAGAGGAATGATTTGTCGAAATGTTCATATGATGAAACAAAATTTACAAAAACGTCTTTGTTTTGTTATTCAGGTGGAACTGTTGATATTACTTCAAATGAAGTCTTAGAAAGTGGTCAGCTGAAAGAAATCCATAGTGCTACTGGTGGTCCATGGGGCGGGGATTCCATCAACGTGGAAATGTGGAGAGTTTTGCGTGGAATATTTGGTTTCGAAGCTGTAAACAAATTCATTGCAAGCAATAGAGACGACTACCTAGATATGAAAAAATCGATTGAACTCGCAAAGAGAAAGGCAACTCTTACAGACAAACTTTCTATCGATATACCGCGTTCTCTTTTAGTAGAGATAAAAAAGGTTAACAAAAACATCATCTCCGATAAGTACAATGATAAAGTTAGACTGGTAAGAGAGAAAAAATTGCATTTCTTTCCTGAAATAGTAGCAGGCATTATTCAAAATGGTGTTGAAACCATCTGTAATTATGTGAAAGATCTACTCGATAAACCAGAAACAGCAGGCATCAAGACAATTCTGTTAGTCGGGGGATACGCATCGTGTGATATACTGAAAGATGCAATGAAGGAAAAATTTAAACATTTGACAGTTATCTGCCCTCTTTCCCCAGATGTTATTGTACTTAAAGGAGCTGTCATCATGGGACATATGGATACGCCAATTGTAGGAAGAGTTGCAAAATATCATTATGGTGTGGCAATACTCACAGGAACAGACACCAATAAATCATTTGCTAGGTCTTTTCGACCTTTAACAGATACCGAAGAGGAATTTCAAACGATTATAAAGAAAGGCCAGCCAATCAAAGTAAATGATGTAGTAACAGAATATGATTTCCCGATCGACTATTACCAGGACGAGGCTTTCATTCGAATTTACGCATCAGAAGACGATCAACCACCGAAAATAATCTCGGAGGAAAACTGTAGACAAATCGGGCACATTCGAATCAAACTGCCAAGATTCCGGAAAAGCACGGTACTCAGAATCGCGATCTCTAATAATGAAACGGAGTTCAAAGTTGTTGCAAGAGATGAGCATACTGGAATGTGCTTTGCTGGCGTCTGTAGATTTTTAAATTGAAAGTACTGCTTCAAGTAAAATTACTATGGAAGGAACGGGGATGGCAACAATGACACTCATTTAACATCATTACACAATATTATTCATCTTATTGACTTGATACTCCGCATATGGGTGAAATAAGCACATGTTATGTGTAGGTTTTTTTCCCCGGATTGCAAAATTTACGATTTTACTAAGTCGAACTTGTTGTGTATTCAAGACAATAAAAAATTATGGAACATTATTTATCGATATATCTGATAATTTATCTGTTTGTTTCTTCATGCTCTGTATGACTTTTTTTTATAAAACATCCTCCTTTGACTGACTGCTAAGGTAATAAGGTGTTTTTTGATTCGGTTATCCCCTGGTGTCCGTCGTGCGTTCATCCGTCTATCGTAAAGTTTTCATTCAAAGATCTTCTCGTCTGAAACCACCGGGCCAGTTGGAACCAAACTTTGTCACCATAGTTCTTGGATGGTCCCCTTTGCAAATTTATCCGGCAGGGCCATACATCCAAAATGGCCGCTAGCAGGGAATAAGTTTAACATTGGACTCTATCTAAAAGGCATTCAAAGACCTCAGAAACTACCAGTAAAATTATAACCAAACTTAGCCACAATGGTCCTTAGATGGTCCTTCAAAAAAGGTTTCCTTAAGGTCAGAACCTCATCCAAGTGGCCACCACCAGGGAACATAGTTTTAACATTGAACCCAAATGGAATCTTTTCAGAAACTACTGGTTCAGTTAGAACCATAGTCAGCCACAATGGTTCTTAGATAATCCCATCCAAATAAGGCATCCTGAAACTCTATACCTTATCCAAAATAGGTGCCAGCAGGAAGAAAATATGGTAAAATCTGGAAAACGCCTTTTTGATTGAATATACCAAAATAACTTTTATTGTTTATAAAGAAATATTCTGTTATTATTACAACTTTTATCTTATTATGTGCATCAACTATTTTGGGGATGTCTGAAATTCAAAAAAAGATGTAATGAAAAGTCTTAATTTTAAATAAGGGAGATAAGAAAACTAATGGAGGTAATAAACTTAAAAAGTGGTAACCTTTGCGATTTTTTTATGTCGAATCGTGGTCTGAAGTGGGCTGTAATTGGTTGTGTATCTTTCAGTTACCATGGAAAACCAAACATTAAAACAAAAGTATTATTCTACATCTCTTTAACGATTCCTGCCTGACGGCTCTCTTGCTGATATAACAACCTTGGGCTGATAAAGGATGTGATATGAAAAATCCCATGTAATAATCTATAATTATCGGTAAACCAGTGCCCACATGTCTTTTGAAAAAAGGACTCGGGAATGCAGCAATTACAGCAATATGCTTTACCTAGATAATAAAGGGGACCCCTGCCCAATTTTTAATGGTGATCTGAAATTGGATCAAATGGATGTTTGAGCTTTTGGTTGCAATGGAAACCAAACAAGAAAATTGAAATTTTAGAAAAAAAATCATTCTTCTGCATTTTATGTTTTGTTTTCTGAAATATGTATATACTAGTTAATAAGGAGGACCCCTGTCAAAATGTTTTTGAAAAAAGTTTTGTAATGTTTTAATTTTTGCTGTACTTAATTCCTAGATTATAAGGGGAACCCTTGCCAGAATTATTTTTGAAAGGTGGTCTTAAACGGGTCGAAATGGATAACACCATGAAACACATTTGAAGATCTTCTTATCAAGAACAACTCGTGAATTACAATTGAATTCAGTCACAATGGCACTTTAATGGTACCTTCCAATAAAGGTATCGGCCGGTCCATGCATAACACAATATGGCTGCCAGCAGTAACATAGTTTAACATTTGAAAATTTGTAGAACACATTCAAAGATCTTCTGAGAAACTACCTGTCCAATTAGAACCAAACTTAGTCACAGTGGTCGAAACAAAAAGGTATCCTTCAGATACGTACCTCATTCAAGATGACCACCAGCAGGATCATAGTCTATATTGGATTCCATTAAAAAGAAATAGGTTTCTGAAACCACTAATCCAATTAGAAATTATCTCAATCACTAAAGTCTTTTGAATTCCTCTTCAAAATTTGTGTCTGGAATGTCTGCATACAATCAATAAACTATTGGTGAATAAAAGGATATGGAGTAAATGCACATGAGACAAAGTCTCCACAAACACATGGTAAAAAACAAGCAAAGGAACAACGCTTTTATTGTTGTTCTTCATATTGAAGTCACCATGAGGCCTTCAAAATGAGCTTTGCTCATACCTCATAGTAAGTTCAAGACGGCCCCTAGCACCGGTTAAAGCGGAATTCTTTGCTAACTGTCGAGCAACGCTACATCCATGTCTTTCTTGGTCATGGGTGCGGGATTGTCAACAAACATCAATTAAACTGGCAAAGTGCTCTTACAATCACTGTCATCCTAATAACCCTAATAACTAAATACCGACGTTACTGTGAATTTTGATTCTGCATATGCGCATTTCGACAACTTATGTCTCTTCAGTGCAGATAAAATCTAAACGTTTGGAAGACCATAAAGTCAAAGATGCTTAAAAACTGATAGAGAACAAATTACCAAATATGATCTAAATAGAAAGCCAAAATCAGCTAAGGACAGAGCTTTGCATGAGGGAGACACTCCTTAGTTTCAACAAAATTTTTAAAAAAATTAGATATTGTAAGATTTCAAATAGAATCGGCTTTCGGGTCAGCACCGAAGTACTGACTACTGGGCTGGTGAATACCCTCGGGGACTAACAGTCCACCAGCAGTGGCATCGACCCAGTGGTAACAAATATCTAAATACCGAAGTTACTGTGAATTTTGATTCTGCATATGCGCATTTCGACAACTTATGTTTCTTCAGTGCAGATAAAATCTAAACGTTTGGAAGACCATAAAGTCAAAGATGTTTAAAAACTGATAGAGGTTGTATCCAGAAGGAAACATAGTTTAATATTGGATCTTATTGGAAACGCCATTCATCTCTCTATATCAACCCTAGTCGAAGTGAGCGATAAAGACTCTTGAGAGTATTCTTGTCACGCATCATCTAAATGTTGGAAACCATCTTACTTAACTTTTTTACCTATTTATTTATGAATTGCCCTTGCTAGATGTTGAATTACATTACACCCTGTCTGATGATTCACATTGATGCAGGATTGTCACAGACATTTATAAATAACTGATGAATTGGTATTTCAGAAGTAACTGTGTCCAACAACATTGTGTTAAGGATGTCCGCTGTTCATGTTTATGTATTTCTGTCATATTTTCGGACTTCTCTAGTTTTACCCATTTAAAAGCTTAAAAAAAATTTCCCCAATGACCCTCTTANTTTTTTCCTTAATTTCATTTTATGCATCTTTTGGAACATTCTGACAAAATTTTATTCAATTGGTGTTATTTTGTCACATCCAATATTAGAAAAACATTGCTTAGGTTAAACCTATGAAAAATGCAGAAGAGTTCGGTTTCCCGCCATTTTTTGAAGCACTCCTATTTCAGAAATTACATCGGTGACCTATCATTTTTTTAGGCTTTAATTATTTCTTTTTCAATTTTCTAACAAAAAATCACATTTAATTGAAATTCTTGTTATTTTTGAATTGACCAGCGAACATCTTTAAATTGTGCGTTTTTACTTTTTATAAGATTGCTGTTCTGAGTTTTGGTGTTTTTTTGCTTATCAATTATAAGTAAAATTTTAAAATCCGATCAACTTTTTGAATAACTATTCATTGTTGTGGATGATACCTTATGATTACGATGCATGTTTTATTTGTTAACGACATTTGTTTTGAGATTGGTTTAAAAAGAAGAAATGACCTTAAATGACCATACGTTTAGATTTTATCTGCACTGAAGAGACATAAGTTGTCTAAATGCGCATATGCAGAATTTAAATTCACAGTAACTTCGGTATTTAGTCATTTGATACCTCATTTGTTATTGTACCTAAACTAATAACAAAGTTATAGGCATACAAAGTAAGGGACTGACAATTTCCGACAGAAGACTGCTGTGCTACCTAAATTTCTTAAAGGAAAAGTGTCATGAAGGCTGCACATATCCCTGACTCAACACCTTTTGGAACGTGTTTTTGCTCGATTCAAAATATCACTTCCATATGATCTACATGCCAAACGGTAAAGAGTGCACTCCACAGGTTGGACAGGTACGCATATTGCTGCTACGAAAGAGAAAGCTCACACTTTGGAAGTTCAAGTCATCACGTATGTCAGATAAATAGATTTATTATATAGAGGACGGTGAAAGATTGAAAATTCTCAGTGAAATAAAAGTGATAATTAACTGTGAAATTATTTTCCATAATTTCACTCTAGGAAGTGACGTCACAATAGACGTCGTCAACGTTGTTGCTAAGTAAACGTCTCNAAACGTAGTTCACGAAAAAAAATCTTAAATTAAACCATTAAATATACAAGAAGTGGTCTATATAATAAAAACAATAACTAATCCCAGATTCTGATTATCGAAAATATTCAACTCATGATCGAAAAACACTTTAATTCACTCATGCTCTGCGCGCATTCGTGAATTACTGTGTTGTTCGATCATTCGTTGAATATTTTGCGATAATCAGAATCTCGGATTAGTTATAGTATAATTCACCCTCTTCAATGTACAATGAAAGATCCCAGAATGAAACTGAAGTAAGTGGGTTAGTAGTCCCTTTAATTTCAAGCCTAATTGGTTAAGATCACAGATGTATTTGCATTTATGTCGGATTTTGAAGCGAAAGTACCTCGTCTATGTAGCAGAATTTGAACTTAAATCACTGGGCTAAAAGAAAAATGTCATCTAAATGATGTACAAAATTAGTTCACATAGAAATCCCTATTTTGTGTTGAAATTTAGGGTAATTACCAAAATTATCAAACAGAACTGTCATGAGCCGAAACTCAAAGGACAAAAAGACACAGCAAAACGAAAGGAAAAGTTGTAAATTGCAAAACTGCACAGAGACACAACATTCGACTTTCATGTCGATAAAAAGTTTTTACATCTTGCTGTCGTCATTCTTGGTGTACTTGTTTGATTCAGTGTCGTTTTTCATAAAATATGTCCTGTCGGAATGTAAAGTATGTAAAAAGGGGCAGGGCTCTCATTGCAAATGAAAAGGTTGGAGACTTTGCAAATCATATCTTACGCAAGAGAAAGGTAATTGCATTACTAGATAAGATTCCAAATCATTTGTATGAAGCACTTCGTTCTATTGTTTCTTTGTGTTTCAATAAAAAAAATCGATTTGTTCTTATGTCAGATACTATTCAGTATTGTCCATTTCTTCAACCAATAACAGTTTAACTGGTATTTTATTGATTCCTCAGAATGTTACATTCACTTACTTCAAGCATTTTTTAAAATGAAAAATATCAAAATGTCGCACTAATAAAAATTCTTAAAGAAGATAGCAGTAAACTTCTTCAATGGCCAAAAAATACAGTCACATGCTAAAATCTACCAAGGAACTGCACAAGGAAAACACAAATATAAGGCGAAAGACAATTCTAATGCAACATTTATATAACGAAGGTTTTGATTGGCCAAAACTGGCCGTCAATTCCACCATCTACACACCTGGGACAAAGTAGGTTCTCTGTTTAGTCTGGTTCCACGAGTTACGAGTTAAAAATAGAACATGAAATTGATTTGTTGCGTTAGAATCGCAATAACAGTACATTATTTGAATANCCGAGGGCGTCAATCTTGATTTGACGGTCAAAATATCCGTTAACAGGCTCTGCTGCGCGTCGCCTATAAACTGCATTTTGACCGTCAAATCTACGATTGACGCCCTCGGGTATTCAAATAATGTACTGTTATTGCTTAAATAACGATTATCTAAAAATGAAACAACAAAATACGGAAAAAGAATTTAATTTTGTTGGCCAATTTGGCAATGTCTATTCAGTAGAGCATGAAACCAAAGATGTTTAAGATCAACAGCAAACTAAAGAATCAGATACACAATAGGCAATAAAAACCAAAGGGCCTAAAAATAAAATATGGTTTCCCCCGGTTGAATATTCAAAGTCTTTACAAAAGATAACACGAGTCAACTTGCTAAGTCTGTAAGTCTCGTTCAATTTTGGAACTTCCGGGTATATAATTTGTACCCGGAAGTTACATTTTTAACAGAAAAATATTACGTTTCAAGCAAAAAATTTGGACGTCATAATCCCACAACGTCATATTTTGGCGGGAAATGTTTTCAAATTTCAATTCTATCGTGATTTCTCGGTGTCACATGACGAGACTTATAGACCCTATAAAGTATATTATACTATAGGAATATCAGTAAGTCGCATTAGTTGCGTTATTTGGTTTTATTAAAAATGACAACTTTGCAAAATATGTCGTTGATGTTTCTTCTAATCATGCAGATAATTTGCAGTATACCGGAAAGAGGGGAATAAAAATATAAATACAAGATCTTTGAAATAAGTATAACAATACAAAGGCAAATCGTCAAAAACACTAGAATCTAATGCAGGAAATCCAAGACATCTGTATATCCTGCTCCTCATATGCCATCCATTGCCGTAAAAGTCTCGCAAAACAACGCTGATAACTGGAAAAACTGAACTGACATGTACTGCTTAAATCCGATGTGTCGCCTTGGCTTTCTCATTGTAAGTTGTAGCAATTTGATTTTAATCATCTCTTTTGCTCAGATTTTACAGACCGTTAAAATGTTTCTATTTCACAAATGAGAACAGATATCTTTGGGTAGATCCAGACTTTGTTACCGGACTGAATAATACCGACTGTGACAAAACCATACTTTTCATTGGCAGTGTTACGGGTGCCACCCGTGGAACAGATCATGCTTACCCTTCCGGAGCACCTGATGACACCTCAGTTTTTATTGGGGTTTACTGCTAGTGCTTTAGTTGTATGGCGTTCTTGTTCATTTTTGTTTATTTGTTTTGTCTTTGTCATACTGTTTCAATTCGTGTTGGATTTGAATTGCCGTGATTTTGGATTTATGATTTTAGAATTCCCCCTTCGTCGTTCCTGCTTCGGTATTCGTTTGCCGATGTATCAAATGCATAATTTCATAGGCACTTTGATTCCGGTCGATAGTTCGAGTCCATGCTGACCAATCATAATGACGATTTTAAAAATGTTTCTTAAGACCAAAAAGACAATTTTTGTATTATGGCAAGTTTTTGAAAAGGGTCTAAATTTGGTGTTTTTACATATTTGGCCTTAGGATATGTATTATTCATTATAGATTTTGATGGGTTTTATTTCATTTTGCTCCACTGAAAATTCCGAATCTGCTTTAGGGCAGAAGATTTAATGTCACTATACAGTTTAAGAAATAAGTAGGTCAAAGGAGGAGTTGATGTCAAAACTTTACATTTTCTATTTTAGTCCAATCGTATTGACTCATTTTACAAATGGCGCCAAGTAATCAGACCTTCGATACTTTTTGCTGTTTATAATCGGATTTTAACACGAAATATTTCTTTGAATTCTTCTCGGACTTGGTTTTGATGTATGTAAGCGAATTTTGCTGAACTCGTACCAATACCGAGCTAAAATTGACCAAAGGGGTCAAAATATTTCCAAGTACCTATTTTCTTTATGTTCCATCTGATTTTATAGGACTTGGTTTGATTAAATTCTTCTTAATGTGAGCTTTTAAGAATAATAAATTGTCATGGACGTTATCATTTCTGAGCTACAGTGACCAAACATCGCAAAATATCACTTTTACAACTTTAAATGATTATAATGGGATTTGGTTTTTTTTATTTTTATATGTAAGCTTTCTCAATAATATGTTACCGAATTTTTTATTGGTCTTGTTGTTTTTTGCACTTCTTACTTTTGATGTTCATCGGATTATTATGGAGAGATTTGAGAGAAGGATAAAAGATGTCCACACTCGTTTCCAGTTGAACATACATTTCCATATATTCCCTTGTTAAATGTGCTGCCCTTCATTTTGAAAATAGTTTTTAACAAATTAACAACGTATTAATTAAAGACTAATAAATAATTCATTGAGAAAGACATTTAAAGCCAACCATATACATTCATTTGCTAGTTTAGGAATTACATGTTATATAAGATGAGAAGAAAATCTGCTGGTCAATTAAAAAAGATTGCATGAATAAAGTGAGGATTTGAAACATAGGCTAGAACTGTAATCCTCAGAATTTGTTTACTTATAACACAGGTAAATAAATCCAGGAAAGGTAATGATTATCCTAGAATTCCCACTGAATATTCAAAACAAATATAAAATCCAAAAATTAAAAATGGAAGAGGCTCCAGATGAGTGACAAAATTTTGGCTAGGTGTCATTTTCTAACCAGAAAACATCTTTCAATTTAGTTATCGTTATAACGAAGATGCACTGATAAAAAGAGCTAACAATATAAATAAACAGTTATTGTTTCCATGGGAAACGGAAGCTCTACTAATAAGAACAATGCTGTAAGCTGCTTCACCTGAAAGTAGAATAAATGTAGTGATATAAATCTTTATACACGTTGTATCATATTGCCCTTCCGGGGCACCTGGATATATCGAAATTTTGTGATGTTCGAACTGCAAGTGCTTTAGTTTTGTGACGTTACTGTTCACTTTTTGTTTATTTGTTTTGTCTTTGTCGTGTTGTATCAATTTATGTTATATTAATATAACCGTGTTTTGTATGTTTCTTATTCTATAATTTAATTTCTACTTTTTGTGTAGATTTTGCATTGTGATATTTTTTCATGACAACGACAAAAATGGACGATCTAACAATAGAATTTATGTCATTTAAAATTTCTCACTGCAAAATTCCGATTGCTTAGAAGTAATATCCCCTCTACCGAAGCAGAAAATTCTAACTAATCAATCAATCAATCTACCGAAGCATATGGCTTATATGTATCCAAAGTTTTGAAAAACTGAGGGCATGTACGCGAATTCATCTTTTTGTATTTTTCTTCTATTATAGTGAAAGTAGTACATTTTGAAAAAAAATAGTTTAGATCTGTTTGTTCAGCGACTGAAAAACTGCGGCAGGAAGGCTGATGACAAGCTTTGATTTTTTTTTTTTTTGTTTTTTTTTTTTTTTTTTTTTTTGTTTTTGTTTTTTTTTTTTTTTTTGTGGCCTTTTCATAACTGTGGTTAAAAATGATGATTTACCTTGAGAATTCAATGTAAACTTGCGAAATGCTCTAGTGCTTTCACAACGGATTTAAATGATTACCGGTAACACAAAGTCCGTTAACATGTACCCGAATAGCCATCTTCATTTAACTTGAAATTGAAAAATTGCTTGAAGCATTTACAGGCATTTTTTCTACAAATGCACTGACACACAACAAGTACAACGTATCCGAGGTGTGATAACTCCTGTATATGTCAGCTTAGGCTTGCTTAAGGATGTAGTAAGGTGAGGTTTTTCCGATTTGTATAAGCCATTTGGATTTCTCTGGTTTTATCCATTATTACTATGTTATATATTTTGCCTCATAACACCCAATTTTCTTGTCATCAAAGGCTCCAGTAGCTCATTCAAGGCCAGCAAGCAAAATTTCATAAGATTGTAGATTTTCCTTCCCTGTGAAACTAAACGATAATGCGTCCATGTTATACAAAGGTAAAAGTCCAAGAGAGACTTTTCCCGCCATTTTTAAAATGTGAAATATCTTGAAAGCAAGGTCCATAACCTATTAATTATTTTAGCTGAATTTGTTTATTTGTCAATACTCTTTCCATTTAAAGGATAACTTCAAAATCGTAGATTTTCTTAATTCTACCTTACTACATCCTAAAATTCCAGACACACACAGGCTATATGTTTACCTTTTGGCTGGACTTCTTCGTGAAATACTTTAAGGTCAATTGCTTCTGAAGCTGTCAGTGTCTCAATAAAAGATGGACGTTTACCATTGTCTACGGTTGTCTGCAATTAATCAAATAAGCAGCTTAATATTTAAGACAATGCTGACATATCAACAAGATAGGATTCGTTAGTGTAGATAAAAGCAATAAAGCACTGAAAGGTTAGGAATGGAAACTCTTATCCAGGGCCTTAAAGTACAGCTAAATCAGCTCCTGTCAACGTTTTACTTGGGTATTAACCGAACGCATAAACTTCATTCGAAATCAAGAGATGAATGAGGTGATCAGAAAAAGAATGAATTACTGTCACGTGACAACTTCCATAACGTCCAAATACTTATAGCCAATATACATGTTACTTAAAATTAGCAAAGGAATGCATTTGCCTTTTTAAAACAAATCATAAGCCTTGAAATCCCCATGAGAATTTGAAGTTGGTGACTTGTGAAATGACAACTCCATAAGATTCGGGTAACTTTTTTCATGAACGCCATTCAACTTTTCTCAAAATACTGTTCATTTCAGTTTGAAATTCATATTCCAGATTTGACAAGCTTTGAATCAAAATTGAACTTCCGAGAAGAAAAATAGGTTCATGTGTATTGAATAAGCGAGTACAAGTTTGTTTAACTTCCTGTTTATTATAATTTGTTGATAAATCTTATTGAAGCTTATAAAAAGGCTTGGAAATTTCTGGTTAAATAAAAGCCTTAATGTCCTTGCGTTTTTAAATAATCGATCTCTAAATAACACAGTAAATTTTCTGAATCATTACATAGCTAAATTTGAAAAGCAGAGGACAAAATCCAGCTATTATTATGGTAGTTTCTATTTATTATAGATTAAATAAAGCTGAAAACCAAGAATGACTACATGTAATTTTAAGAAAAACGATTTAACTCATTATTTCATTGTTAAAGACATGTCATCGAAATATTAAAAAAATTATTTTTTATATTTATAAGATCTGTGTCCCTTGTTTACTTTCACTTTATCCAATCATTATGTCTTATGCATAAACGTATAAGTTAAAATATCAATCAACTACGTCGTCACCAAGAGGCCATTGAAAACTGGTTCTGTTTTAAATTACAAACCTTAACAGATGTACCAAAAATTTGAAACACATATTAAAAAAGAAGAAAATTGGCTAGAAAGCATTGACATTCAAAGCAGGAATTATGCCGAAATGTCTTCACACCTTATATGACTTTAAAAAAAAGACTACATTTAGTCGGAAGGTTTAGAAAGCTTTTGAAACAATGTTTACTATATAGAAAGCCATGAAATGAGTATATGATTAGTCATGCAGATGAAAAAAAAAGAAAAGGAACCGACATGTAAATAAGAATACACATATGTGGCCTAAAAAATTGATATTCATTAAATTGTTCATACAGATATCACGATTCTAACAAAGAATGGCGATTACCCATCCTGACCTTCAACAAATCAAAAACTCAAGAATGTGTTTACTACAAAACATCGGCAAGCAAATACCGAAAAATCGGGAAAAAACAAGGCAGTTCTGATTTCACACAAATTGAGACAATCAAGACAAAAGAAATGAACAAGATTGCAATAAAACTAATGCACCAGTAGTGTGAACCCCCTACAAAAACTAGGGTATCATCAGATGCTCTGGAAGGGAAAACATGATCTGGTCCATGCATGGCACCCGTCAAAAAGTCAGTTAAAATATGGTGTCGAAAGCTCTGTTAGGTGTCTGATTGGTGAATATTATTTTCTAAGCCTAAGACAAAACCAATTAAATTCAATGATACACGTTTCTTCTCAACCCCTCAAACACCAACAAAGTAAAATGATGAAAAAACACTTTTTATCTGATAGTATACAGACAATTACGCTAACAAATCTGTATCCAAACAAATCACAAATGGAAACAAAAGGTAATGAATCTTCTAAGGATATATGAAAGTTCTTTGTCTATTTTGAAATCAACCTCACTAAATATTTCTTCCTGATGCGTAACATTCGTATCTTCTATAAATAACATAAAACCGAAGTTGCTGTTAATTTGAATTCTGCATATGCGCATTTCGACAATTCTAAATATACCAAAACATGTGTAAAGACCGATAGAGAACAAATTACCAATAAGATCTAAATAGAACAAAATTCAGCTAAGGACAGAGCTATGTCGAAATCTACAATTTTGATCTCAGTCGGGATGATACATTAGTAACAAACTTATTATGGTTTAATTCAGGATATCGACATAATAATAGGGTCTGTAAGTCTCGTCATATGACACCGAGAAATCACGATAAAATTCATATTTAAAAACGTTTCCCGCCAAACTATGACGTTTTGGGATTATGACGTCCACATATTTTGCTTGAAACGTCATATTTTTCTTTTTAAAATGTAACTTCCGGGTACAAATGGTGTACCCGGAAGTACCAAAATTGAACGTGACTTACAGACCCTATGGCAATAGTGAACTTTTTATGGTCACGGTAAATTTACTACAATCGAAGTATACGCTATTGTTTCTACACTGTTAAGTCAGTAAGGATCGGAATGATGCAGTTTTATCAGTATGAAGTAGTTTCAGATGAATATAGATTAAATCAAGATTAATTATTATCCTTACTTTTCCTATGGAATTAGTGACGTCATCTGACCAGAATAAATTGTTCCTATATTTAGAGATTGCTAATGGTTCTCCTAAATATTTTGGACTTGTTACAACCATTTTAAAATTCTTCCCATCATATCCAATACTCTGTATAGATTCTGATCTGAAAATACATGTATATTTATCATTGTACTGTCCATTGTTAGTAGTTCAAACACGAAATAAAAAAAGTTGAAAATGAAAAAAACCCAACTATTTTCTTATGATGTTATTTAACAAGACATGCTGTAATCACTTTATACATTAGGCACTATATTAGGTATATTAACAGGTTTAATATGCACTGGAACCACAGTGCGTATTGCGAATTTCCTTATTCATGTCAATGACATTTAATTTCTATAGATTTGACTCGATTAAATGCCTTATTTAAGTCAATAAGAAATTGACTTCAAAAAGATCCACATTGGCACAAATAAGGCAATTAATCGAGTCGCATCTATAGAAATTAAATACCATTCAAGTAAATAAGGAAGTTCTCGATACGCACTTCGACCCCAATGCTATGTATTAATATATTTCAGACTACATTCTTTTTGTGATAAGAGGATAATTGTAGTCTGAAAGGTTCGGTCAAGCAAATGCCTCTTGTTGACTTAAGGAATACCATATTGAACTTTACTCGTTGATTTTGGCGAATGCATATAGGGTCTGTAAGTCTCGTCTAATTTTGGAATTTCCGGGACCAAAACTTGTACCCGGAAGTTGCATTTTAAACAAAAACATATGACGTTACAAGCAAAAAATTTGAACGTCATAATCCTGCAACGTCATAATTTTGCGGGAAACGTTTTCAAATTGCAATTTTATCGTGATTTCTCGGTGTCACATGACGAGACTTACAGACCCTATACATGTATAAAGCCAACAAAACACCAATTTTTTTTATTTTTTTTACCTTCAGATTTTTTAGTTTTTATAGAAGTCAAAATATCCTTTCATATGCAATTCATAATGCCTTATATTGATACTCTTGTAGCTGAATCGGTTTTCAGGGGTTCCGTCTGCAGACTGCCGGGCGCGTCCAAAGGTAGTTGATCGGAGGAATGCCCTGTCTTTGCGAAGCAGTCAGGTCATAATACGAAAAGCCATGTTGTGAACCATTGTAGACAAATTGTGGAGATACGCCACGTCCCTAGCTGTAAAAAGACACCTTCTATAATTCCCTTACAAGAGCAGATTCACCTGGGGTCGTATTGACGGCTAACTTTTCTGCCCCTTCCCATTTTACCCACTTTCCAGTGGCAATCAAAACTCATTACCCAATTTGTCCCTCCTTTGTATCTTTCTTCATATAACTAATTTTTTTTTACGTCCTGAAATATTGCTCACTGGACGTAAAACTCTAATAAAATTCGAAGACGAGCTGCTCACATTTTTTCCAATCAGGTCTTTTTGCAGATATTTGCCAGTCCCGTTTTGTACTATTTACCTTGCATCAGTCCAATAAACTCGTTGTTTTTCCATATCCAGAGCTAAACCTTTAGGTCTACCCATATTGTGTAGATTATCTTTGGAAATGTTGAAGACTGTAAATTTTGAATGAGTTTTGAGATTGAAGCGTTCTATACACACTCCCGGAGTGTAAACATCTCCTTCAAACTCTACCCAAAATAGAAACCTGAAAAAAATATGTATATAATAGAAAAATACTTACATCCTACTGAAAAACAGAGGCAAACACACGTTGCACGGCTTCTCTTTCTCACGTCATAACTTATAATACCTGACAGATCTAAAATGTCCCATTTCGTGTACCATGTGGCTATTCATTAGATTTTCTTAAAGGTGAAAGTTCCAATCGTTATAAAATATCGTCATTCAGTTTCAATTCGCCTTGCTGGGATCTTCAAGTTTGCCGATGCAATAAAAACAACGGCAGTAGAATATCGAAAGAACAAGGGAAGTGATGATTACAAAAATCAAAGTCCAAAGACATGGCAAAAACGGCAACAGAGAAAACAAAGACAAAACAAGGACGTGAGACAGCTTCAAGGCACGGAAATAAAAAAAACACGACATTAAGATTAAGAGACGAGACTAAAGGTGTATGCACTTTCCATAAACGCACAAAGTATATGGAGCCTACTATTACAATTAACCATTTAAATCACCCATGATATAAAAGATGAAAATGACTCTGAATAAAAATAGCTGCTCAGGTTCAGTAAGTGGTGATTCTTTTTTTTTATTATTATTTCCAAGAATAACAAGTATTTTTGTTCGTTATCATCGAAGCAGTATATGATGTATTAAATACCAATTTTAGGTCATGTTTATTTGTCTGCTTTTAATGCTAGAAAAAGCACGTGATTTTGTAAGCACAACATTAACAAGAACAATTAAGAACAAACCAAAAGGGGATAGGGTCTGTAAGTCTCGTCAGATTTTTGGACTTCCGTGTACATGATTTGTGCCCGGAAGTTGCATTTTTTAACGTTTCAAGCAAACAATAAGGACGTAATAATCCCACAACGTCATATTTTGGCGGGAAACGTTTTCAAACTTGAATTTTATCGTGATTTCTCGGTGTCACATGAGGAGACTTACAGACCCTATTCCCTTATATAGAAAGTTCAACAAGATTTCGAGATATAAAAACAGACCTTACGAAGATAACGTATCGCAAGGGTCAAATACGGGATTTCTGAGTCGTATTCAAACCGGATTAAATTTCTGCTACTATACGAATAAAATTAATGCATCAATACATTGAGAGACAATCACTGATTAATTTACACCGTTAACCTAAGGGTGGTTGATATTGAATCTGTTGTAGCGCTTCAGGTTAATTGTTTTTCGTCAATTTAAATTAAGTTAGAGAATTTTCATGTAGGAACAATTATAAATATACACTTCAATTTCATAAATATTTGATGTGGTATACATGTATATTTATTTTAATAGGTCAAGAATCCAGTCACTCCGTCTTACTGGTATTTGAGGCGATCGTTTCCGCCTTCAATTACACGAGAGTTCCTATCTCGAAAGTCCCGTATTAGCCCATTTTTCTCACTGAAATGTCAAGTTTGGTTAGGTCTATATGTTGTGATTATCCACTAGCCTCGGACACTAGTGGTTTTTTCTGGCAACGGATAACATTGATTGTAAGAACACTTCACTTTAATTAATGATTTTTGACGAACCTGCATCCATTACTAGTTAAGACATATACGTACCATAGTTCGACATCCGTTAATGAATTTCGCTCGTACCAGTGCTAGTTGCTGTCTAAAGTTCATTGGTGAAGTCATAATGGTGATTTCAAGATGAAGAAAAACAATAAAACGTTATTCCACTGCTTCGTTCTACAGTGTATTTGAAGAGACTTTGTCTCGTGTACATTTACTTTATATACTTTCATTTTTCATTAAAGACTGGCGTTTGTCTCTCCTGCAACGTAGATCCCGTGTGCGAGATGTATCCTCTCTTTACATTTGTGTTATGCTGTACGTGTTCTTGGGAGAGTTTCTCATATGGATATACTAGCATACATCCGAATTTTGGCATTTTTTTCTTTATAATCTACAAACGTTACTCTCACCACCTGTATATATAATGCCAACATCTCAGTATTTTATAATGCCAACTTTTCTTATTATCGACTTGATGAATGCTATGTATTTGTCGATATAAAAAGAAGAACCTAATTAAAGCGTTGTCTCATTGCTTCGTTCTGTCATGTGATGGGAGAGACTTTTCTCATGTCATTCAATTGTTTATATAATGAATCTAAAACAAACTTCTTATTACAATAATTGTATCAATTCAGAATTGTGATAAGTTAAGTTTTGGTGGATGTGTCACATCTTTGTTCGTCCATATCTTTTCTTTGGACTGATAGTTTTAATTATTCTATCCTTAAATTTTTTCTACAGCTTTTACTTTCAGTGCAATTATGACATCACAAAGTAACTCTTTATTTTGGTTTTCCGCGAATTTCAAAACTTTACGGAACAGAAAATGCTATTTATTATTTTTTTTACAATTGACAATTGTTCAATTACGAAATTGTTATAGTAAAAATAATTGATCTTGCTCTCAAGTTTTAATGGGCCCTCAGACTGTAAGTACTTTATTGTTCAATGTTATATTTGTGCATTTCGTATACTCTGTAACTGTAAGGTGTCTTAGGGATTCCATCTGGTGTTCTCATTTCTGCAAAGTCTCTTGACTTTAATTAGTGAAATCTTTCTAAATTTTGTTCCATACATTTTCTACTAACCTGTTTTTATGGAGGAGGTTATCCAAGTGTAAATGCGGCCACCTTACTCAAGCATTGTATTTAAGTAGTATTCCATTTAAGAATCAGGAAGGGGAACATATCAAAAATTTAGATTATGTATTTTTTGTTTTTTTTTGTTTTTTTGGCTTAGATGTTTTCTGGTCATAAAACTCATCCCAAAAAGTTTTTACTTTCGAACATGTGTTAGTTCTCGGGATAATTTGCGACTGGTTATACATTTATAGAGAAAAAATGGCGGGAAACTTTTCCCGTACTTTTCACTTTCTAATGTAACTAAATTTGGGATGCTAATAACTCAAAAGGGCAAAATAACACAGAACTTTTTTTAATCAAAATGACGTTTTCTTGGTTAGTTTAATTACAAGCAAACATCAAAATTTGAGGGGTTTTTTTCCTCAATGTGCCACCACACCAATGCACTTTGTCTGTTTTCATTGACGGACTGGCACTTTATAAGGAATATCTATGTATTTTCACCACTTACCCAGCAAGGGGATCAATAACTAAAAATGTTGGAACCTTTTGACTCTGACTTTTTTCCTTAGTAAATTTGTGTAAAACTGTTGGGTTTTTCCCATCTAATGTTGACACTTTCAAGGTAGCTGGATAAGACTCTAACCAAAACAGATGATCAGTTATCCAGTCTACAGCCAAACTTTCTATGTTGGATTGGACTGTTTCCGCAAAGGCTCGCATATCTCGTAATACTGAAACAAAATAGAATATTGAATAGATATGTTTTTATTTTAAGTCATTGTATCAGATTATAATTCTAAGGGCCTGTTCACACTGGAGTTCATCCGGATTAAGTAAATCCAGAAGGTTACGTTCACATTGACAAGTTTTTATGAAAAAGAAAGGAAATGGGGTAAATTTCAAGGAGACAACAACCCATATCCAGGTTAAAACGACCCAAAACAAAGCATAGTTGATATACGCTTAACGTTGTGGATTAAGTTAATCCGGATTAACTTTTGCAGCGTGAACGTAATGGATTAAGCCATCAGGAGTGAGCCTCCTTAAGTGCACTAAAGACATTGATCCACTAGTAATAAAACAAGTAAATGACAAAATACACATAATTATATATATATATATAATCAACTACTGCATCGAGTGAGGACGGACATTTCTACACTAGAGATAGTTAAATTTTCAAATTTTTAAACGCGTGGCTTGCCGAGCGTTTAAAATATTTGGAAATTTAACTATCTGGAATGTAAAAATATCACGAGATACGGTTGTGAATTTTATTCCTCTAATGATTTCAAGGAGATTTTGGATAAAAAAAAACTTTTCTGACGATCTGAAATAAATGTGTTCTTTTAGCGTGACGTCATTAGGCATGGTCGCCTTTTTCCATGGCGTCACAAAGGCAAAGTTGGAAATTAAAAACATATTGGACATCATAATTGAATTTTGACCAATGAAGTGTCGAGGACACTTTATGCCCATGTTGGTTAGCGTTTTGATCTCCTATGACCTGAAACTGATGAGAACAGCAAAAGAATTAGAGAACTTTAAAATTATTTAAGCTGGCATTTCCATCACCGAGTTGAAATCTCCATAGAATTTTCTATATTACACTCAGACTCTTTCTTAAATATTTGATATTAATGTGTCAAGTTTGGTTCAAAACGATGGCCAATTTAAAACGTTGGAATCAAGTGTTCGAATGGTTCGTCCGCTTCAAATGCATCTGATATTACCTCTGATATTCACACATTACACGAACCTACTACATGAAGGGTGCAACATGAAATACTATAGTCAAATTAAACAGAAATATAATATTTACTAACATACCATCAAGAGTGATTGTTGCTCTTCGTATTGTTCCATCACGTTTCCCTGCCCAGAATACATATTGTTTTTTGTAATGAAAATCAATGGAGGCGCCATTGTCTAAACCCGTGTACAACGTAATCAGATCTTGTGTTGGTACGTTATATAGCAAAATTTGATGACGTGAAGATAATAATATAATTATTTGCTCTTTGAAAGTTGTGTCTGAAAAAAGAAACATGGAATTAGATATTAAAATTTGTAAAACTGAAAGACTGTCGAGTTTTCATAACTTCAAATGTATAAAAATTATACCTGTAAGACAAAAATCAATAGACGATTTTCAGATATAATTTACGGGATGACTGCCATTTTAGCATGTTTTTAAAAGGGACGTTTCGGTCTCATTAGGGAAAAGAAGGTCAGTAAATATTTTCCCAGGAAATTGATACGATTTTCACTTTGGTAGGTTCTAATACCTTAGAATAATTTATACATATAAAGACAAGATACTATCCCTACTCTGATATTAGATTTCTTCGTATCCTAAGTTTACTGCTGCACCTTGCTACAATTTAGCGGTAAACAGGACAGTCAGGTCAGTAGGTTACTTGGCTTTGTTAAAAATATAATAGTGAAAATGGTCTATTGGTAAATAGTTAGTGTGAACGTTTAATCATCATGTACATTTGAACTATCATAAGGCTATTTTATGATATGAGCGTGGAAAAAAAGCAGTCTGCAAGTCAAAAAGAATACGCTTTGCAACTATGCCCGATAAACAGATTTGTGTGGAGGAATTTCCAATTCCAAGTATGTGGCTCCTCTTCAAACGTCTGTCTACAGCAATCTTTCATTTTTCGTGTACCAACAAGTAGTAGAGATGGTTTGATCTTATTTTTGAACAATGGTACACAGGTTTAAAAATGAATATTATCATTTCATGTATTAATGTGAATAGTATAAATTCAATGAACTGCAAGCAAGCCTAACCTTAAATTATTAAATACAAACAAGTAAACATTTAATTTAAGTGGCAAAAATAATTTATGTTCTTACAATCAATAGGAGACATTTAATCGGTTGGTCGAAACACCAAAGCGGGGCATGTTTTTTACAAGAAATTACCAGATTTTCTTAAGCTTTATAAAGGAATAGCCCAATGCAAAGCTTGTTTATAGTTTATAGCAAGAACGAGATTCTCAAACAGCATTTCATATGTACACTACATATACAGAGTTTCAGAGTCTGTATCGTTGAAATTTATGAACTCTGTGAACAGCAGGAATACATGAATTATATTCCGTTCCTCAATACAGGTGAATATCACAATACATTTTACTTACCAACTTCAACTTCCTTTGAATCTACATCTTTATATGTGAACAGTAATTCTGTAGAGTCATGTCCCGTGTCGTTATAACTCGACTCCAAAGGAATACATATATATTTCTCTTGGTCTTTGTTGGGAAATTTATTGCAGTCTAAAATATCCGGCCAACTATATCCAACTTCTTTCATATGTTTTTCACATTTATTTTTGCTATCCAAACACAAATCTTTGCACGGAAGTATGAATGTGTCTAGCTCTGTACACAATGGCACAAAAAAAGAACACAAGAATTTTTGTAAATATTCACTGCATCTTGTCTGTAGTAACTGGTCGTAATCTGATAAAATCCTGCTTATTTCGACTTGACTTTCGTGATTTAAGGAATTTGGAAGTTTTGTATAATTGTATGGCATATTCATACATTGTCTAACAGTGATCAATTCACATACTTCCGGTACTTTCTTTCCCGACGAGAAGTGCAGGTACGCAGTGAATATTAAAAATAATTTGATTGGTTCATCTTGAATTAACATCTTGCCTCATTTCTATTCGGGTCTTACTTTACCATTCATGTCGTCATACCAGGGGTCATATCACCCATCTAAAAGTACCAGAAATGAAATATAAAAATACTAAAATTATCAAATTAATGTAAAGAAGTTCGCTACACATGTTTGATTGAAATCAAAATCGGATTTTGATCACATTGAACGAAAACGGTGAATCCAGTGTTCGATGCGGAGTAAATGAACACAAGACATAGTCTCTGCAAATGCATGGAAAAGCTAAGCAATGAAACGACGATTTTATTGTTGTTCACCATGAAGCCTTCAGTAATGAGCCTTGCTTATACCTTCTGGTATGTTCAAGACGGTCACTATCAACGGTTTGAGCGAACTTTACTGCTTGTTATCGAACAGCGGTACATCCGCGTCTTTATTAACCTCATGGATGCGGGATTGTCGACAAACATAAAATTAACTGGTATAGTGATCTCACAATCGCTGTCACCAATTGCCCGCCAAAAGACTAACCAATCCTAACGACTTAAGGACAATTACAGCATAAACAAACATAGAAAACTTGGCATTCTGTAAACGTATCAATTTTCGCGGATTCTTGAACTGTGCCATGCTCATTGGTATCACTTTTCCCGGTTTTAGGGAAATATAAGTTCTTAATAATTGTTTCTGAGATATTTGCGGGTACTAATTTTCGTGTCTTTTGTCATTCGCGAAAATAGCGAAAATTAGTACACCGCGAAAATCACTACTTTTACAGTAACTAAATCATGACAGGTGAGCACTATCAACAGGTGGTCCAAAAAACATTTGGAAACTTACAAAAATAGAATATTAGAATTTGAATATATATGATAATATATCCATATGAGAAATTCCCTGAAGATCAAAATACACCTCTCGCATGCGGAATCTTTTTACGGATTAATCTGATAAGTAATGTAAGTAATGATGCACGCGTCCAAGAATATCCAAATGAATTATCGAAATTAGTTAACTCCAAAACGATTATCCAAGAAGCAATATTGCTCCTATCTGGACAAAAACTTTCATCAAGCTTATCTTTAAACGGCGGTTAGATGAAATAACTAAATACCGAAGTTACTGTGAATTTATTTTCTGTATATGCGCATTTCGAAAACTTATGTCTCTTCAGTGCAGATAAAATCTAAACGTTTGGAAGACCATAAAATCAATATGATCTAAATGTACAGCCAAAAGCAGCTAAGGACAGAGCTTTGCATGAGGGAGATACTCTTTAGTTTTCAACAAAATTTACAAAATTTTAGATATTCCAAGGTTCAAAATAAAATCGGATTTCGGTTCAGCACCGATGTACTGACTACTGGGCTGATGAATGCCCTCGTGGGATGAACAGTCCACCAGCAGTGGCATCGACCCAGTGGTAACAAATAACTAAATACCGAAGTTAAGAATGATCCTTCTTGTTAAAGAGAGATTGCTTTGCAAGTTGTTTGAATCAAGTTGTTTTCATATTCTCGAAAAGCAATTCTGAGCAAAAGGGTATTTTTTTAATTTATAAAGATCATAATTTTATACTCAAATCACTTATTGACTGATATACAAGAAAATTTTTATTATCGTAAAGAAGGCTTTTGATATGAACAATGTTTAGAAATAACTTCAGTTAAATTTCTTTTATTTCACAAAAGGATATGGAGTAAATGAACATGAGACCATAACAAATATGTTCACTCCAGCTGCATTAATTTTAATGAGCTGTATGGCCATTTCGGAAATTAATTCCTCGTCAGCAGCACTAGAACCCAAAACAAAGGAAATCCATAATTTCAAAAAAATGTTTAAAACGCATAAAACCAAACGAAATTCGAATAAACAGTAATATCAAATGTAGCTAAGGACAAAACTACGACGGAGGGGTTTTAAATTTAAATAAATTTAGTTTATAGTAATTGAACTAAGAATGTTTTAAATCTGTACATACATTTTGTATTACATTGCCAGATGTTTCAACTAATAAATCTGAAACAAATATAGGTGTCAAAAAAGGATGTGTGTTGAGTTCCCAATTATTTTCCCTTAATGTATAAATATTGAGCCCCATATTATTTTCTTTATATATTATTGACTTAGTTGATCACTAAGAATTCCGAAATTACAAAGGATTGCCAATTATAAAAAATTTAAGTAAAAAGACAATGCCAAAATGAGAACATAGAAAACAATGACGCCAGACAAACACATAACGCAGAAACAAAAACACAACATTCAAGAGCAAGGCACTCGCAATGTGAATTCCTGTGAAACGGGTGCTCCGGAAGGGTCTGCTCTGTTAACAGCACCCGTGACACTGTCAGCAAGTCAATCTAGGAAAAAGTCAAATCGGTGCTGTCAAATTCGGGAAGAGTTATTGATTGATTGATTGATTGATTGATTGATTGATGGTTTACGCCAACGTCAGCAATACATCAGCTTTATTGTGGCTAGAACTATTTATTATATTGAACAATTATCATAAATATATGAAATATCAATATAAAACCATTATAGAGTGAATCAAGCTGGAAGCTTTCATTTTGGACACTGACACGTCATTTCTTTCAATGTTAATATGGAAAAGGCCAAAGAATTTCTTGAGGGATGAAATTAACATTGGCTGAAAACATCTCTGACTAAGCAGCTTTTGGGTCAGTGTTTTTGCTCTATTCAAAAAATTACTGTACAAATTACATGTTCGAACGTAACGGATCAACTCTGAAATATACAGGTATATAGGTAGGTAAAGTGCTCATAGGAATGATAGAACTTCTTTTTCTTCTTCTTTATGCAGATGATAGGGGGTCCTCATGGGCGGGGGGTCCTAGGAATCAAATAATCATTAAATTTTTGCTTTGGTAATCAAATAATCATTAAATTTTTACCTTGGTAATCAATAAATTTTTAGCTTAGTAATCAAAAAGTATATAAAAATGCAAGCTAATAATCAAATAATCATTAAATAAATGCCCTCGTACTCATATAATCATTAAAAAATGCCCTGATAATCACCATGACGGGCCTCATGATATTGTATTATTGTCAGAGAGTCTTCAACTGGATTAATTATACGGTGATAAATGTGATTTTCTGGTCAATACAAATATGTTAAAAATTATAACAATTTATTAATATTTCTTTTTATCATTGTCTGCCATCTTTGAATAGCAATTGCTGTTGAGTTGATATTCGTTACAACCGGGAACTTCGGTTTTCCGACAAGGCAATGTGAAATTAAGTCTCGCAAACGAAGTTTGTGGTGACTTATTGTTTTTTTTACGTTTGAAATTATTTAAATTGTGTTTTAAATTATAGTGAAATGTGACAATTGCCTTAAATATTGAAGAAAGAAACCTGAATGTATTTATTCCTAATAAAACTCACAATAGATTTTCGTAGTATATTCGTCGAGTTCACGAATCTGTTTAAAACCTATATCAATTTTAGATTATATCTAGTGTAAAGTATCAACTCTATGTTTTAAAAGTTAAAATAGTTACTTCATTTCATAAGGCAATATGGGTAATTTAGAATCGATTTTTCATTAGTTATGGAGAGACCGGGACATTTACTTATTTGTTTTTCTCACACGGGTAAGAAGTGTGAAATTTGGGTAAGAATCTAAGAAAGTTAGCTTTTGCAAGAAAAGTGTCTGCATTCTATCAAGAATACTGATTCGCCGGTGCAATGTAAAGTTTCAGGGCTCGTGTACTTTCTGTGAGTGACTGTTCACTAAGACTGCATAATCAAACATGACACACTCCAAAAATACATTTCAAAAACTTATGTATTCTTTGTAGTGCTATCTTCCATTTGAAATGCATTTAATTATTATTATTATACAGAAAGTATAAACCTAATAACTGTCGATTTGACCGTATTCTACCGGTACAACACAGCGACAACTTCCGCTTCCCGTGATTTATCGTCTGCTTTTCCAATTGCACGTGATTTCACGGATGGTTTCGTAATTGTATCGCGAGACTTTGAAGTTAAAAAATTACTTCATTTATACCAAGATAATTAATTTGATATCAAAAGTTAATCAGGGTGATGAAGTTGGATTTCCTCCATCTTGATTTAAGTGGTATTCAGAAAATATCTGCAAATCTCATCGCGCATGTTTATTTTCCTTCTGATTGATCGTTGGGTGTCCTTTTTTCAAAGAGATGAACTAATAAATTCGTTTTCTTGTTAAAATAATGCAATTTAGTTAATGTTTTCCACATTACAAGCATCTTGCCAATAATTTTTTCAGAGAAAATGTATCGCATGAAATCTGTATCGCTTGCAGTTATACCTTTACCTGCCAGCGATGCACATAGCTTAACGTCAAAGTTATTAAATATTGGGAACTTGTCAAATTATTACATAACTGAATTTGTTTTTCGAAGTTGCTATCGTCATTACAAGAATTTTTTGCCAGCTAGCCTTTTCTTCATGGTGATAGTACATCTCTTGTTTCTAATGTGATTTAATTTAATCACGGGGATCTTATCAAAAGTGTTATAGCTCTTACACTAGTATTATTTTGTTTCTACACAAATAAACCTCTTTTTTAAGTTTGCGATTGTCGTTTAAGTAGTACGTGGGTCTAAAAAGTATCAACATTTTAAAATACTAGCATAGATTAGTCCGTGTTTTGGGGGAATACAGGAAATAAAATAAAACTCTTCGGTCTCTCGGTTCAAGGTACCGGGCATTCACTTAAAAACAAGGCTTTAGTTTTTTCAAATAGTTCAAGACACATTGGATACAATTTTTATTGATTGTGAATATTGTTGGCCCTTTTATTTGCCTTTCTGAAAATAAAAAATAATAATAAAATGTTTTTAATTCATGTCAGAAAATCTGAATCTTTGTAAAATATATAAAAAATACCTCCCCTGTTTTATTTTACGAAAGGATATGGAGTAAATGAACATGAGACCATAACACATATGTTAACTCCAACTGCAATAATTTTGATGAGCTGTATGGCCATTTCGGAAATTAATTCCTCATCAGCAGCACTTGAACCCAATTAAAGGAAATCCATAGTTTCAAAAAATGTTTAAAATGCATGAAACCAAACTAAATCCGAATAATCAGTAGTATCAAATATAGCTAAGGACTAAACTACTACTAAATTTTATCTTTAAAATTTTAATCGCACTTAAACATATAAAATACATTCTTATAAGATTTTAGATTGAGGTATGCATAAGATTATAGCAAAAGGTATGATCCATTGGATTTTATGGGAAAAAATGCACCCTTTTCTTGCGTTTCTAGCAAAATATTCATTATATTTGTCCAAAATAAAATATTTTTTTACCTTTTATTAATGAAAAATACTAAATCGGGGATAAAACATAAATTCGAAAATGGCGGAATACCTTCATTACATACAAGAAAATGTAGTATTGCTTTGAAGTGCCAATCTGTCATAGAAACAGGCAAAGTGTATTGGTGCGGTGACACATTGGGGATAAACGCAAACTTTTGATGTTTGATTTTGATAAAACTAACACAGAAAACATCATTCTATAGATAAAGCTTTTGTTTTATTTTGCCTTTTGGAGTTGTCAGCTTCCAATATTTAATTACATTGTACAAAGAAAAGTACGGGGAAATTTTCCCGCCATTTTTTCTTTATATAACCAGGCAAAAATTTTCTGGAGACATAACACATGTTCGAAGTAAAAACTTTTGGGATGTGTTTTTCTGACCAAATGAAAATACCTAAGCCAAAAAATACATAATCTAAATTTTTGATGTGCCGCCCACTGCCTGACTCTTAGCTGGAATACTACTTTAATTTCTTTTTTCTTAAGTATGATCCCGCCAATTCCGGTTTGAGTTAGCTGTTCTACATTTTCCCATGAAGAAATAAAATTTTATGTTATGACGTTTTAAATACGCTATTCATAGAGTGAGTACGCTTATTTACATTGCGAATACGGCATTTCAATGCAACCAGATTCCATGTACAAAAACATTGGCCTACGGATCCTTAACCAAAATAACCACAGAAAATGAATCATTATTTTGAAATGCTTTGTTAGCAGTGCCCGTCGATTCTGGAAAATATTTGAGCTACAATGTAAAGATTAATGAGCTTTTTTCATCATATCCATATTTTCGACCGTAACTTGCATGTCCACTACTCTTCAATTGTAGGATCTTTTTCTTCCTTCTGTGACTATTTAACACCACATAAAAGCCATAATCAATTCGTAATTTTCAGCAAAATAGAGATTTTTTCTCCAAAAAACAATTACAGCGCCCATCGTAGGAAAATTATTTGGTACTTTTGTATTCTTAGAATCAATTCGTTCATGTACATGCTGAATAATTTTTAGATTAGAAATTACAATTACATGCATGTGAAAGTTATAACAGGTGAAACGTACATTGTAATTAGTTTTAGTAGGATGTAAAACATTCCTAGAAGCTTACGGCATACCGTAATTAATGCGGGCCAATGCATACCTTTGATATGCATTTTGGGGAAGCTTCAATATTTATCTAGATTAACTAAATGCTTGATAAACCTATTAATGTACAAATGAAAAGATATCATGTAATGTGCATGGGACAAAAACCTTGAAATACGTTGCAAGGATGGCTACTATAATTACCATCATCGTAATATAACTGTGAAATCATAAAATTTGGGGAGTCCTTGTAGATTTTGGACGAAAATTGTGAAAAATGTGCAAATTGGATTGAAATCATGGTAAAGTTCAGCAAATGGAACTACGCTTTTGCTGTTCTTCTTCATTTGGGATCTGTAAGTCTCGTCAGGTGACACCGAGAAATCACGATAAAATTGCAATTTCAAAACGTTTCCCGCCAAAATATGACGTTGCAGGAATAAGACGTTTAAATCTTTTGCTTGAAACGTCATGCGTTTTTGTTACAAATGCAACTTCCGGGTACAGAAGATATACCCGGAGGTACCAAAATTTTACGCGACTTACAGACCCTATTGAAGTCGCCACCAGCTTGAGCAGAATTCACTTGCTAAATGTCAAACAATACTATATGTATGTCTGTTATATCTTTTGGTCGTGAATGCGAGGTCGTCACCAAACATAAGATATCGGGCAAAGTACTTCTAAAATCACTGTCATCCGTTGCCTGACATATAAACAAACATAAAAAAGTATTTGTCTTGTCTCATCTATAAACGACCACAGTGCACTTATTGAGTTGATTGACAATAAATATTCGGGAGCTGTGGCTTTTTTATATACAGGTGACCAGCATCATATTTGAATTTTTGGATAATAATGCAAGAATGTTGCATAAAAGCAGCATTTATGTGAGAATTTAAGTACACCATCAGCGGCGAAATAAAGAGATTCTGATGGAATCATGTTAATAACGCTTTTTGATTAGAGGATTTTGGTGGAAATAAATTTATGCCCCTTCTTACGGGGTCTACATTTCACAACTTGTTCGATATGCACGAGTATGTAGTGATGTTTCTGACTTCAACGAGCGAAATCTTTGTCTCACTGAAAAACTTCTGCATCAAGGGTTTAGATATCATAAATTGATAAAAACATTCTCTTAATTTTATTATAGATACATTGACTTATCAAGAAAATTCGGTTCTACATGCAGGGCTCTCTTCTATGGCAATATCATTTACAAAGCGCATAAGTTCAAAAATTGTCCTTCAAAACTTATTAATCCGTTAAACAAACTTATTCATAAAGGATATAAATACAGCATTTTTGTTAAATCGTTACTTCTGGTTTTTGTTGGCAAAAATATTGATCATCTCCTAAATGCTTTACACCATAACTAAATTTAAACAATTTTTCATATTGGAAGTATTTGGCATTGCACAATATCATGTTCTCCTTTCATAATTGATGACGTTGTTATACCAAATCTATTTAGAAGTATTTCAATTGAAGTTTCATATGTAAGAAGGCTTGATATCATAGTCAACGGAAATTATGTCCTTAGCTAGCTGTCAGTAACTGCGAGCATTTGTCCGGACAGTACCTGTGTGTATTGTCTTCATGTTTTATGTACTTCATTGTAAGGGTACTCGTCTTGATAAGTTGGACTTTTTTCTAGTTTGATTTTTACTGTGAGTCTTTTTGTGTATTTATTTTTAGCCATTCACCACACATAGGGGGAGGGTTTGGATCCAAGAAAACGAGTTTGACCCCACCGCAATTTTTGCGCCTGTCCCAAGTCAGGAGCATGTTGGTGATTGGCTTGTCCGTGTCTTCTTATAAAATTTTAGTTTCTTGATGTTTTGGTTATTGGGTGTGGTTTGTTTCCATTGATTTATCCACTTTTTTACCCTTTTGGGACCATTTGGGGCTTGCTATATGGTGTGAGGTTCCTCACTGTGTTGAAGACCGTACGGTGACCCCTAGATGCTTTGTTTTGGGTTGTTTTAACCTGGATATGGGATGTTGTCTCCTTGCCATTTACCCCGTTTTGTTTCTTTTTCATATTTATGATTTATTGTCCAAACTAACAGAAACGTAACTGCGAAGATACACACTAGAAATAAAAATTGCTTTTCAAAGTTATTTGAGTGATTACATCAGAATTGAAACATCCATATTGTGGTTTACGATTTTCGGAGTGAACCCAAGTTAGTCTCAAATATCTGTTTTCTGATTTTGAAGATGCATCGCCGGGAAATTCAATTTGCAACAATAAATGATTTACCCCGTCAAATCCTAGCATGCAATATGGTTATCCCGAGTTAATCATCCAATGGAAACTCGAATAAAGACACATGCTGATTTAATTGGTCTGTGCTATAGACATATACAGACAGCCCAAACTGACACAGACCCTTTTTAATTCCAACAAACCCATTAGAATTTTTTTTCTTTTTAATGAGTAGAAAACAATCGTAACACTTTGACCATGCTCGCTAGGCAATCACTTGTCCATAGCCGGACAGTTTCTATAAATAAAAATCTTAAAATGAAATAAACAAAACTTCATTTTCGGAGTCATATACAGTGACATCTGCCATAGTCTGATATCGATCAATATCAGACCGGTACGTCATACACCCGAACGGCTTAATTTCTAGATTGTTTTCGAAATGTAGACAACAGCTTCCCTGTACACGTCAATCAGTCAAGTATTCACTGTAGCTATACTAGTAATGTTGTCCAAGAAATAACTATTCCCACCCAATATTTAAGTTATTTTTTAATTACAAAAACCAACATCTACTTAAAAACAAATACTTGAGGTAAAAGTGGAGAAGAGGTTTACAAAGCATTCTTTATCTATTTTGTCAGCTTATAACTAACTATATCTACTATGTAGATTTACGTTATAACTAATTGCCTCCATTGCAATCAAGTAAATTTTAACTCCCCGCACGATGAAATAACATCCTCTAAAAAGTGATAACTTTGCAAAAATCTGTTCCTGGGTATATTATTTTTGTGCTACGTACTGCGATTTCAAGATTCATGTGGTAGATGAAACTTTTTATTTCTTGATAATTAAAATGAACAAAACATTTTGATGCTAATGGCCCAAGGCAATTTTTTTATTCTAATTTTTTCACTTTAAATAACAATCTATCAACACCGTATAGGTAAATAAGATTGGGCTCCTCTTTGAAATGTGACGGGGACTCCTGAATATTTACTGCTTTTGTGTGTATATATTGCTTATCACAAACTTTTATTTAGTTTATTGAAAAACATTTGAATTTGAATTTATATAGTTATGCAATCATATAATTAATGGTTAATAATAGTCGGAATGGTAAAAAATGCGCACAAGGGACAGGAATCTCTTTGCACTTGTATTTTCTGAAGCTGTTTATGATCTTTTTGTGACATTTACACTAACTGGGATCATTCAAGTATTTTATCTGCAGTAATATTTTAGACATAAATTGCCGAATTCGCAGAATCAATGTTAGCGTTTTCAGAATCTTAAATTTTTCAAAAGCAGTCAAGAATAACAAAAGGGTGTGGTAAAAAATAAACAAAATTTAATGCAGTTTAAAGCGACACACCAAAGAAAAACGTTACAATTTCAAGAGAGATTAACTCCAGGTCTGTGACTGTTAAAATATATACAATTATCATTAATTAACCAAAAGCAAAGAGTGTTCGTACCTTCACTTGATTGGAGAGTTCCAATCCAGGAAAAAATAACATTTTATTAAAAGGGCTATTGAAATGTTTTGAGGTTAGATGCATGTAATTAACAAAAGAATTCACGCCACTGCATTCTCCTTGCTCAATTACTAATGTTTATTTGTCTTGTCGAGTTTTCACTGCATTTTCCTACCAGTTTTAAATTCAAAAGAATGTAATGAAAATAGATAATTAGTTCAAAGCAATTTTATTACATTACGTAACATTAACCTAAATACGTAATTATTACAGGGAAGAAATAAATCAATTATAAAACCACTTGATAAAATTACACATAACATGTCTATTGCAGTTACATTGCTTTTTTATTGGTGTACATTGCTGCTCTATGTTTTATTGGTTTTTAGTTATTTTAGTATCGGTAATTGCTTATTGTTTCATTTTGTTCCAATTGTTGCAATCTTAAAACAAATCTACATGCTCTTGTTTTGCTGCTTTGAATTGCGAAAAAGTGTTTTCTTAAGAATATAAATGCTTAAGGAAGAAATCGAAGGGAGTTATTCTGAATGCAACAATTAAGCAATCAAATAAATGACCTCGTAGGCTTCCAAATGTAAGCGCATAGAAACCATCAAGACTTCCGGTGGATATCAGAGCCACAAACCTCAGTCAATTTCTTTATGCTTTCCAAGCAACCTTCAGGTCAAATTAATAATTAAAACGCTGACGTCAAACGGAATGATACTTTTGAAAAAGAAAGGAAATGGGGTAAATGTCAAGGAGACAACATCCCATATCCAGGTTAAAACGACCCAAAACAAAGCATCTAGTGGTCACCGTACGGTCTCCAACACAGTGAGGAACCTCTCACCATATAGCAAGCCGTAAATGGCTCCAAAAGGTAAAAAATTGAATAAATCAATGGAAACAAACCACATCCAATAACCCAAATATAAAGAAACTAAAATTTAAGAAGAAGGTCACTTTGCATGCATTAAGTACGCCTGATGTGATTTAAACACTAATTTGTAGGGAAAACGTACGTACTAGCTTTAAATATAATTTTCACTTGACTATTAATTGTACATGGATTTCAAAATATTTTGAATTTTTCTGTTCAACTCAAACTTGTGGAAGGTAAAACGAAAATTCTGAATTTCAATTTTTGACCAACTAACTTTCGCCAGCGATTTATTTTTGCAATCTTCGCGAGCGTAAAATTATCGCGAAATTAAATTGTTACGAATATTTCCAACTCTAATACAATTACATGAACTGAAAAAGAAAATCGCGAAAGTTCGTAACCTCGAAGTGGACCTGAATAGACAAAACGCGAAATTAAGTATCCGCGAAAATAAGTTGGTTTACGGTAGTTTAAACGTAGAATAACATTTAC
>MJUU01020441.1:242153-255128 GCA_002080025.1 Modiolus philippinarum
ATTTGTAGGGAAAACGTACGTACTAGCTTTAAATATAATTTTCACTTGACTATTAATTGTACATGGATTTCAAAATATTTTGAATTTTTCTGTTCAACTCAAACTTGTGGAAGGTAAAACGAAAATTCTGAATTTCAATTTTTGACCAACTAACTTTCGCCAGCGATTTATTTTTGCAATCTTCGCGAGCGTAAAATTATCGCGAAATTAAATTGTTACGAATATTTCCAACTCTAATACAATTACATGAACTGAAAAAGAAAATCGCGAAAGTTCGTAACCTCGAAGTGGACCTGAATAGACAAAACGCGAAATTAAGTATCCGCGAAAATAAGTTGGTTTACGGTAGTTTAAACGTAGAATAACATTTACACATATGTTGTCAATCTTTATAATTTAGTTTCATGTTAATTCACTCATTCCAGACTCTGTATTCTTTATAATGAAACTATAAAGTGATATTGTGACACAAATTATAGCAATTATTCTATCAAACAAGACAAATTGGTACCGTTCCATTATACAGTTCTTTATTTAGGTTGATCAGATTATATAGGACTTGTTTTATTATAGAATAAATGTCCAGTTTACATCAAACATCAGCGAATATTACTGCTGTATCTTTTATTAGACGACATAATGGTACACTTTCTTCTTCGTTGTTCTTGTCAGGGTACATACCTTATTTCTTCTGTACTCCACACAAAGACTCTAAATGAACTGATCTTTGCAATAAGCCTCTTTTTCATATATTTAGTTATAAATACAAGAATCCTGCATGTGTAATACAGACGTCATGTTTCGTCCTGTATCTGATATCGATATCAGTCACGGCTGCTACCCTTTATTACACACCTAAAAATCTGTATCAAAGGTCACGTGTTATTTTAATTAGAAAACTAATATATGATAAACAGTATATGACATGGGTAAATCCGTATTACATGCTGTATCAACCCTCGACCAATATCATCCCTCAGGCAAGCCTTCGGGATGATATTGACGTCTCGGGTTGATATAGCATGTAATACGGATTTACCCATGTAATATTCTATATATATATTATGTGATACACTGATCAACATTGAAAGGATATGGAGTAAATACATATAAGACAAATACAAGGAAAAAAATCAAGCAATGCATAAATATTTTACAAAAAGATATGGAGTAAATGAACATGAGACCATAACCCATATGTTAACTCCACTGCAACAATGTTAAATGAGTTGTATGGCCATTTCGGAAATCAATTCCTTATCAGCAGCACTAGAACCCAAACATAGGAAATCCATAAATAAAAATGCATAAAACCAATCGAATCCGAATACTAGTTATCAAATATAGCTAAAGACAAAACTACGATGGATGTTTTAGAATATACGCTTTTATTGTTGTTTTTCATCTTGAAATCACCATTACTTTTTCAGCAATGGTGTTTGTTCATGATATCTCAAAGTAAATTCAAGACGGCCCCTAGCGTCGATACAACAATCATGTCTTGGCTCCCTTAAAGGATTTGGGATCGTTACTCATGAAGACTTTCTTGTTCACAAACTCAAGAAAGTAAAACAACATGAACAAATAAAGTGAACAATTCTTTTTAGAAACGGAATTTTCATTCAAATTTTTGTAATGGCATTTCAACATTTTTGTGGTCCTTGGTTTAAGCTATAAGTACTGTGATAGCATTGTTATTGCAAAGATACCAAGACGCAAACAATTCTATAACTTCGAAGTATATAACTCGTAGATTTTTTCTTGCTTTCTTTGGAACACCGTGGGACGTGTACACACTAGAATTATCTCAATCGGGTATTCTATTGTCATTTTTCCCCCATGCCAGTTTTTCCGAGGGAAAGATTAGCAAATGCTGATATCCCCCCCCCCCCCCCCNCCCCCCGGAAAATTAGGCACGTTCTCAAATTTCCCCTTACTGAACGCGGGGGAAAATGAGATCATTGCCATTTTCCCCTTTTGATTTTAAAGATGCTCATTTTTCCGCCTAATATTAAAACGTCAGCGTCATCATTGATAACATGAGAATCACTTTCTTTATGTTTTGTGGAATCAGTCAGATCTACCACCACCCCATCTGATTCTGAAAGGAAGCAATCTAAAGGCAATTGCAAATTACTGTTTGGTTGTTTGGCAAAATTGGCATAGCAATGTATAAGTTGTCCGGCGACACACGGGACAACGGATGTTTTGAGTTGTTAATCAAAGCTCAGACAGCCTGTAAGGTCAGGTGATATAGAAAATGAACAAGGTTTTCTGCGTTATAAGCATTCTTTTGAAATCGTGGATTTCCTTTGTCTAGTGCTGCTGATGAGGAATTAATTTTCCGAAATGGCCACACAGCTCCAAATTAATTGAAGTTAGAATTAACATATTTGTTATGGTCTCATGTTCATTTACTCCATATCCTTTTGTAAAATAAATAAGTAATCATGTTGTGGGGAAAAATCAGCATGGGGAAAGATGGCAATACGTATACGTATTGCCAGTTTTCCGCGGGGGAAAACTGACAATGATCTCAATTTCCCCCGGGGAAAATCTATCATGGGGGAAAATGACAATATAACACCGGATCAATTTTAGCTGAATTAACTTTCACGATGTGATATTTATTTTGGATAAACTTAATCCTTGTTTGAGCTCGATCTCGGTTAAGTAATCCTCAGTTACTAGTATTTCAGAAATATATCACGGTGCCTCCATTGTTACACAACGGGCTGGAAATTTTTGTTGCATTTATAATGTGGGGTAAAAAGGCGACATCAATTTCAAACCCGGTGTAAAACAATATTAAACTGCAGTCTCTCTCTGAATTATTTAGATTCTAATAAAGCAATAGGGTAAATTTTTTCATTGATGAGACCTCGAGTTGTCTTAAATTGTCGCCAATTTGATGAGCTTACGGAATGCACATCGATAGTCCGACACTTATTAGTGTACACACTTGTATGGAGAGATATTTAGTGTTTATAAAGGGTCGAATGTGTATTTTCGGTGTTTCTATTCTCATCTTTAATTGAATTCATATATATCCTCAAAATCAATGCTTTAAGACAACTTTCTGATTTTCCATGTTAAAGGTAATTTCATCTGAAAATTCATCTCTGCTATTCAAACTACTTCTCCAAATTCTTTTATTTTGCAAGTGAATTTCAACTTTTCTAAAATCTCTTTTTTCTTCTCTTTGCCACTTGAACTTTGAAACCTACTTTTCATCTATATTGCCGGAATGCAATGGATTGACATTTGCCCTTACATTTCATTAAGTTAATCCGTCTGAATTTTATGTTGCTGAAATACTTACAATTACATTTGTGTGACATAATTATAAAACTGCATGACAGACAGTTGGAATACAAAAAGAACAAGCGTCCTTCGAGATCTTTCGAATCAGCAAAAAACAACTGGTCATACAAGCGACGGCTTGAAACCTTTCTAGTATTTTGTAAGGACAAGGAAAGAAAAAGGGTGTTGAATTGAACTAACAAGTGTCGGACTAATGAGTGTCGGACTCATAAGTGTCGGACAAATGAGTGTCGGACTAATAAGTGTCGGATTAATGGGTGTCGGACTAATGAGATGACCCCAGCTTACGTATAGAAAAACTACGCTATACCAAATTAAAAATGACGGGTCTGACAACGACAATCTAATGTCAAGAATTTTGTGTTATGTTTAATAGTAAATTGGTTTAATTACTTGTAACATTCATGGATTATGCTGAAGAAAATAAATAGTACGGAATGCAAATAAAGTAATTAGCCATTGATCTTGATAACGTATCATGACGTAAGAATGCACGAGACGATACACATCTGCATATCATACTACAGAACCTATCACGACAGAAATAAATTCGGTTGACTGACATGTCTGCTCGTATAGCGACGGTTGAATGTACAATGATGATAAAAGGACGGTTGAATGTACAATGATGATAAAAGGACGGTTGAATGTACAATGATGATAAAAGGACGGTTGAATGTACAATGATGATCAAAAGACTTTAACATGGATGTGAATAGAGAGTCAGTCAGTGGTTATCTAGATAAAAATAATTAAAAAATCATATACGGACAAAATTGAATTGATACAACGGGCTTAGATTCCAGACCGGCCTGCCCAGCCTTCAAAAAAGGAGTGTTCTAATGAAGTTACCCCCCCCCAAAGGTTTTCAGTCGATTCTTACCATTTTTGACCAAATTCTGCCCGATTTTTTTTTTAAAGGGTGAATTCCAACTCTGGACCCCAATCCCTCCCAATTTTCCAGGGCAGGACTTTAATAGAACTTTGGAAAGCATAGTGGATTCCAAGAGGTTCCGATAAAAAAGGAGATTACAGGTCATTTTTGCCTTTTTCAAACCTCTAGAAAACGTCCCATTGTATACGCTAATATAGTAACTCCTGCCTTCATTTTGACATAAAGTCAAGTACACAAAATACATCCAATGAAATTAGACTTGCATTTTCTCCCAAGGTCGGGGTTCCGCCTTATGAGCAAATGGTTAACAACAGGGAACAAACTGTAAATGACCAGACTGTATCTATCCGAACAAGAGGTTCCAGCTCGGTAACCATACGGTGGTGAAAAAATGTGGTGAACAAAAAACGGAACTTTAATTAAATTAACTCGAACGCCCAAATACCTGTTAAGCAAAATATTTCTGCACATAAAATTTTATTGCAAAATTACAAAGAAACTTGTAATTAAAACACTTCACATGTGCATATTTACCTTTGATGTTAAGGCTGCCGGGTTAATGGGATGCCGTCGCATTTTCAAAGTTAATTTTCAATACCTACACCTCTCGCCAAAAACAATACATTTATATATTTTCTTAAGTAATATGTACGATGAATATGTAGAGTGCGCTACAGGCAAGTTTCTTCACATCTTATAATGTCGATAGGTTTTGCATGTTTAATGGTGTCTGGAAAGTGGTTTCTAATACTCTGAAGATATTTTCAAAGAAGTTTCAAAATTCTGTTATATCAAAAGATAAAAACGTATCACATATTAAGTGGAGGATTCGTAATTTTGCAGTATGATGTCTTTTGTATCAGTATCTTTGATGCTAAATCGCTAAATCGATGTTTCAAGTCTTTTTCCCTTCCTGAAAAAGGTTTTGTCGGAAAAATTCTGTTAAGACGCTGTGACTTGCATTTTTAACTCTTTTGCAAGGAATCATTATTCAGCGGATTTCTTTTAAACTAACAATTATTTGCCATTAGCTATATGGAATACTCATCCAAAAGGAAGACTGTATTCTACACACTGGCGGGTTGAGCTATAAAAACGGGTTGCAATGAGTTCCTGTAAAAGGCGGTTTTATTTTTCCTTTTTTGTATTATTTTGCTAAATTATGCCTAAATTCTGGACGAAACTAAAGTTTTGTTCGGAAAAATGGGAGAGTTCCAAGTTCGAAAAGTTATATCAAATTGTATTTTGTGATGGCAGGTTTGTATTTAAGTAATTCACTGAACGTTTGAATTTTGCTTAAATGGGCCTCTTCTCTTGTTCACTTTGTATATACGTGGCACCTAAAAAATGGTTCTAGGACTGGATCCATCAACGTGTGGTGGATAGGGGAAGGCCTGCCTATGCGGGATATTCAGTTCAGAATACGGAAAGCCTGACCGCAAACCATTATAGACAAACTGTGGGTAGAGGCGCCACGTTCTAGCAATATAAAGACCCCTTCTATATTTTTCTAAAAAGAGAGCAGACTCACTTTGAGTCGCATAGAAGGTTTAATTTCCTGCCCCTACCCATTTCTCCCATTTTCTGATGGCTCGTTGCTCCGGTTGTCTCTTCCACGTGTTTTTTTTTAATTTTTTTAATTGATTGGTGAACTTGTTCTTATCCTGAAATTGCTTAGATATAGCTCACTGGACGTTAAATTCTAACTAATCAATTAACCAATCAACGATAGAAAGCGCTGTACTGTTACCCTACTGTATGCTTAGTTAAGGATAGTACCAGGTTTAGTGTACAGTAACTGTTAAATGATTTTCTTCAATAAAGATGCCAGTCCTGGAATCAATCACCAGGTGTCGCTTCTACATCATACATGTTTTTTTTTTCAATTCTTTGTTCGAACTTACTGATCCAAGCAAAGCGAACATTCCTAAATACTTTTGATTGGTCACACCATAGATGTTTGTTCAATCTTGGGTTCGAACTGAATCCAAACAAAAGGAACATTCCGAAGTACTTTTGATTGGTCACACCATAGATGTTTGTTCAATCTTGGGTTCGAACTGAATCCAAACAAAGGGAACATTCCGAAGTACTTTTGATTGGTCACACCATAGATGTTTGTTCAATCTTGGGTTCGAACTAAATCCAGGCAAAGGGAACATTCCTAAGTACTTTTGATTGGTCACACCATAGATGTTTGTTCAATCTTGAGTTCGAACTGAATCCAAACTACCTTTGATTGGTCACACCATGGATATTTGTACAATCTTGGGTTCGAACTGAATCCAAACAAAGGGAACATTCCTAAGTACTTTTGATTGGTCACACCATAGATGTTTGTTCAATCTTGGGTTCGAACTGAATCCAAACAAAGGGAACACTCCGAAGTACTTTTGATTGGTTGCACCATTATACATGTTTGTTCAATCCTGGGTTCGAACTAAATCCAGGCAAATGTACTTTTGATTGGTCTAAAAGACCATGAAAAGAAGCTACCAAATTATTTGATATAAAAATATATTTATCAATTATGGATTTTTACGAAGTCAATATGCTTTATATGGACCTGTTAGGTTTATATTGACCGAGGACGAAGTCCGAGGTCAATATATTCCTAAAAGGTCCATATTTAACATATTGACAGAGTAACAAGTCCATCATTTTTATATTACATATGTAGTTTTATGGTATCTCATTACATTTTCCTGGAGACAAAATTTTTCAGTACATCGTAATTTAATTAAAAATAGAACCATTATTTGAAGGCGGATGTGGATCTGTCAACATCTAGAATGGGTTACATGAGTGCTCATAGGATGAATAATTGTAGACATTACTCTTAGATTTGTAAAAAAAAAGAAAGAAAAAAAAACAAGTAAGCCTTTTTATTAGCGCGTTTACGTGAAATTTGCAATAAAAAAAATCATGTGACAACTGTACACATATTTTTCATTTTTTTAGTAGTTGTTCTGTAAAAACTAGGGATGGCAACGAGTAACCGGTTACTAGGTTAATCGGTCGAATAGGGTGTAACCGGTTAGCAAAATTGGTATTCGAATACTCGGCATCAAAATTTATTTCAGTTGTATACTGTTATGTGTGCAATCAGAAATCGGTATTTTTATCAATTTAATTGATTGGATTCATATCAACGACAAATTAATTGAAGAGTTGTTTACATAACAGATAACTGAATAATAACTTTAAAACATAGTGTCTTCAACTGAAGTCTAATAAGCTAACTTAATTTGCTAATTATCTACCTATAGAAATTATAGAGTTAACATGAATTAACAAAATGTTGAATTATAATGTACTGTCATAACAGAATATACATGGGTAGAATTATTAGATTTATGAACATGTATTACGTATAATAATACAAACAATAATTGAATGTCCGGTGGGTTGTGCACTTAATGAGGGGACTGGACATGTCTCTTTACAAAATAAAATAAACTATAATTTACATCAAGAAAATTTGTTATTCCACTAAATAACCCAATTTATACAGTTTGAAGAACGAAAGAAAAAAGTATTTATGGATTAAAATGGTAAAACAATTTTATATAAACCAAGAAAAAAGTAGAATATCACAGAACAATTTCCTGAGAAGACGACTGGAAAGTATCTAATGGCTAGCTTATATATTTTTTCTTAGTTTTCTTATCTCTATGTAAATCACGAAAAAGAGGAACGAATTTAACTATCTGGAAAACATTCAATATTCCATCAAACACCGGTTAACCGGTTAATCGGTCGAAAGGTTTTCCGAATAACCGGTTACAGTATATCTGTGGAATTGCCATCCCTAGTAAAAACATTTTAATATTCCCTTTAATTTCCCGGCGGAAACTAATATTAATGTGTAAAGCGTTTTCCAGTATTTTTTTGAAATTATTTTTTATAAGAGCTTTCTTAGTGAAAATTATAGTCTGAAATCTAACCAGACATGTAACGTCAACAAAACTAAAAATAGAAACATAGCGTCAATATACTTAAGGTAGATAGACACTGTTGCGCTGCGCAATTCAATCGCGCATTACAAAAATAAAGAGTCGGATTCGGGGTAGTTTTGATTTTCGGGTCGGAATAGTAATTTGACGGCTTTTCCTTTGTGACGTCATAATAAAATGACAGATGTGAAACGTCATATTTCGTTTACTTTGCTGCGAATTAACTACCTTTTCCCATAAAGAATGTTAAATCCGGAAATTTTGTAAAATATCTCCGTTAAAAGCATGGTGATATATATATTTTTTCATTGTAACTCATAAATTACATCGTAAACTATCTGTTCACAAAAAAAATACATCAAATTCTCGTGGATAAAAAGTTAATTTCTATGTCTTTCCATATTTTCCCCGTGCATTCTATGTAAATTGAGGTGAAAAAATGGCAAAAATTAACAAACTTTGATCTCAATTCTCGAAAAAGCAAGCATGGTGACCCATACCTTTTATTACAGATTTCGGGTGAGAAGGATTTGTTCTTCAATTGTGCCGAATTACAACAAAATCTCATGGATATGAATATTACTGTCTATCTACCTTAAAAATAGAAACATAGCGTCAATATACTTGATCATAACTAAAATTAGAAACAACGCTGAAATATACTGAATATTCTTAAATTAGCCGATGAGATTAATAGGAACTTTTACCATATGTAATATAACCAAATAACTGGATTGAAATATGCAGGAATAATTACAAAATATGCAAAGAAACGCATATTTCATAGAAAATAATTTCATTTAATTTCATACTTGTTGGTAAAAATAAAGGCATTTTTGTATGCTTTATATGACCGGAAGTAAGTAGTCGATAGTTTCACACTCCAGGAAAATATCGACTGTATACTTCCAGACTTATTATGTTGTCGGAAGTATATAATAAATATTTCATTTGATGGGCATTTCCATATTGACCTAGTTGTCAGCCATCTATCCCATTTTGGCCCTTTACTTCGTCTTGTGCCAATATGTGAGTCTCGTGATGAAAACTAGGGCAATATGAAAATGCCAATGCATTAATCTGCATTTATATGATGAATCAATTTTATAAAAAAAAAAAATTGTTTCATCTACCATAAAGATGATCTGACACCAACTTGATGAAATTAGTTCTCATGTATTGTCGATAAAGAAATTTTCAATAGACTATCTTATTTTTCTTTTTCCCACTGGGTGCAATTTCTGCAATCATTTAGTAGATTGCATTTCCCAACATACTGGTACTTAAATTAGAAGCTTTTATCTATACAATAAGCATGTTGTGAAAATTAATAGAATTTGCACTTTTATACGCAAGTATCGAAGATAGCACCGCTTTATACATTATAGTCCCGCTCTCTTTACAACTTTAGTTTTTATATTGAAATGTTAATGAAATTTCAGTGTTTGCTTGATATTTCCTCATTTTTTATACTAATATTTAAAAAAAATTCAGCGACTTTTTCCCAAAGAGACATTACTTTCACCACATACATGTATCCTCTATGTTTCGAAGGAAATGTCTTAATTGCTTGCGATTTTGCTTTGTATTCAATATTAAACAGACTTTTGTGACAGAGCTCATTTTGAATTCTTGTAATAAATGTGAGAAATTCTTAAGACGTACACTGAAAGAAAAAATGGTTGAAAATTTACAAGACATTTTGACACTTGGCAATGGAAATAAATAATTCGGTATTGTATAAAAATCGGTATGTGCTGATTCATTTTCTTTGTTTTAAAATATTTGTAAAAACTATGTTGGCGTTGGATTTTTTAGGATGATGCTTGGCTTTGCACCTTGTTGTGGGTTTTCTTGCCTTCCAGTTTGTCACAAACAGTGCTAAAATTTTTTGCACATGGATCACATTTTCTTGGTCATAAGTCACTATAAAATACATAAAATAGACTGTGCATAAAATTTAATCAACTTCCAATTATAATGTCATATATTGAAAGGCCTATAAACATCGTATGCAAATTAAAGGAAAACTCTAGAGAGATCTGTTTCCCGCCAAAATTCTGACGTCTTATATCTCAAAAAATCCTACATGGATTTTCAAAATTTTTTGCTCAAGTTGTTCCATTAGTAGTGCTCTTCAAAACAAAAGGTCAGAATTTTAATTCTAATCACAAAATTTCTGACACTCGTACTCCCGTGAATGTGAAAGAAAACTATTTCTGGCTGAGAAGCGTTCATTCAGCTAAACGCCTAAGTAAAATCGCAAAGCCAAACAAAAAAAAAACAGATAGCAGGAAATACTCCACTTATCACCCAAGATGTTCGTCAAAATCGATCGTATATTTCTGATTATTATAGTTTGTATCAAGATTTTTACTTATTCTTAGTTTTTCTGTGTTTGCCCCGTCAAATGAATCAGTTTTTGGAACTCCGTATACAGAGCTTGTGGTATCAGAAAATGCCAAACAGCCGGAGACGTACGCCTATAAACCAGGACCAATCGTGTTTCTGCAGTAAAGAATTAACTTAACCATATAACGTGGCCCAAAGAAGGATGGATGCTACATCAGGTATCTTGACCGTTTTCTTCCCATGCTTTATAATAAAGGTAGTCATATTCGCGATGTGTTGAGTCCCGGTGAATGTTAAGATACTTTCTGATATCATATAGAGATTTATAAAATCGATCATATCCTTTTATTAATATACATGTACTTAGATTTTCTAAATTTAAGATCTAGATTTATACTCGTCTTATTTTTTGTGTTTGTACCGACAACTAAGTCCGTTTTACGGGGTCCATGAATAGATCTGCCGTGCCAAGGTGTTAAATAAGGGAATGCCTTGTGTATCCGGGGTGGTGAGTGAACAAACGGTGTGTAGAAACGCCACGCTCCAAACATAAAAGAGCTCTCTTCATTTTTTAAAGCAGCCCGTCGTGGCGGTTTTCTGTCCCTACCCATTTCTCCCCCTCGAAAGTGCAAATCTATTGTACCTTGAATCTTTTTTTTTTCTTGATTTTGTTTGTTCTTGTCCTGATATCACTGAATTCACTGAAATACTGCTCACTGGGCGTAAAACTGTAACTGATCAATCAATGTTTGTCTTTGACAAACAGGTTCAACTTAATATGAAATTCGGGTAACGAATTAAGTAAATAGATGGCTTCAGCGCAAAAGTTGTTGTAAAAGAATTTCAAATAATTATGCTCAAAATGCGTAGCATTTTTAAATGAAAAGGGAACAAAATTATGCGATTTAATTGTTTGCAGATAAATTAATATCATCCTTTTAGACCTAATTTTTAATGACTTAAGGGTTAGACCTGAGTAAGCCTAAAATTTTCCACTCGTTTATTTTTTTTTCAATATTCTCAGTATTTAAAACTACACATGTTCATTTCGACTTGAAGCGATTTTCAGCAATTTTTACCGTCCCGTTTCCTGTCTAATGGTCATCAAAGATATCCTGTTTCCTCATTTTATTTGGTCTGTTTAGGATGTTTGTGGTGTATAAAATTAGCTCTAATTATATTTGTAATTGATATAAAATTATTTCAAATGCGAATTACTGTAGAATAAACATGTGTGAAAGTAAACATGTATAATGATAGTAAATTTTAATGGGTTGAAGTGCTATACTAAGGTATTCTGAACAGTATATGCTGAAAATTTTACTCTTTTTTTTATCAACATTGAACACTTCTTAAGAAAAACTGAGTCGTTTAATTTTCACCAAAAACTTAGAATAGAAAGAAAACTACAATATGTAAGATATATTACAATTTCAGAAAAAAACTACCGTTCCATTTTTTTTCTAAATCCACAATTAAGTGTGTAAAAATGAATAAATTTGCTGAATCCCTGCTTGAAATTACCTCCCTTGCCAAAAATCTGACTTTTAAATATTTTCATTATTTTAAGATATAATTGCAAAACAAGTAATTAATTTGAGTTAATTCACTCATTATAACTAACTGGAAGTTGCGTATTTATTTTCATGACAACATGAATTTTTATTTGCTGTGTGAAAAAAATATTACAAATATTACAATTTCAAAATTTTGATCAAATGATTCTAATTATTTATGTAAGTACTAGAAAAGTGAAAAACGGAGTTATCTCCCCATACCCCAGGTCTACCCCCTTAATGTGTTAGAGAATGTATAAAATTCCACTAGACGCCCAATACAACCAGGAGAACAATGCAAGTTCTAGACCCGTCACAAATTTGTCACATCAGATTACGGTAATTTAAATCTAACAGAAAAAAGAAAATCATCATCTGCAGCATTATATATACCAGTTGAAAACCCAGAAAAGAATTAAAGATATGTGGAAATCTTGGTCTTAGAATCTTGAACTTCGCTTCTAATAATAAAGATTCATTTTTACTCTACAATTAAGTGTGTAAAAATGAATAAATTTGCTGAATCCCTGCTTGAAATTACCTCCCTTGCCAAAAATCTGACTTTTAAATATTTTCATTATTTTAAGATATAATTGCAAAACAAGTAATTAATTTGAGTTAATTCACTCAATATAACTAAATTACCTAATCGTCTAATTCATAAGGGTTATAATTACGGTATTGTCGTCAAGTCATTACGTATGGCCTTCTTTGGTATTAACATTGATTTTTTGATAGGGTCTTTGCATTTTAACTAAACACATTCTAAATTTCTAAAATCAGTATTGCATGGACACGGGTTACGTATTCCGGTATATACATGAAATCATTATGCTAAACTCCTCAAAGGAAGGGATCTTGATGGAAGCTGTATACTGAGGGTACATAACTT
>MJUU01020441.1:262822-279919 GCA_002080025.1 Modiolus philippinarum
CCGATTTTATCGAAACTTGCAATATCTAAATTTTACAAAATTTTGTTTTAAAACTAAGGAGTATCTCCCTCATGCATAGTTTTGTCCTTAGCTGAATTTTGGCTTTTCTATTTAGATCATTTAGGTTATTTGTTCTTCATCAGCTTTTACACTTTTTCGGTTAATGGACTTCCAAATGTTTTGATTTGATCGGCAATGGTGAAAAATAAGTTGTCAAAAAGCGCATATGCAGAAAATAAATTAACAGTAACTTCGGTATTTCACTGGGCCGATGCCTCTGCTGATGGACTGTTAGTCCCCAATGGTATTTATCAACCCAGTAGTCAGTATACTTCGGTGCTGACCCGAAAACCGATTTTATCGAAACTTGCAATATCTAAATTTTACAAAATTTTGTTTTAAAACTAAGGAGTATCTCCCTCATGCATAGTTTCGTCCTTAGCTGAATTTTGGCTTTTCTATTTAGATCATTTAGGTTATTTGTTCTTTATCAGCTTTTACACTTTTTCGGTTAATGGACTTCCAAATGTTTTGGTTTGATCTGCACTGATTTGACATAAGTTGTCGAATTGCGCATATGCAGAAAATGAATTAACAGTAACTTTGGTATTTTGTTATATGTATCTTTATAGGCAAAATATATCATTAATGTAATGGTTGTTTTGAAATATTAAGCATTTTCTTGAAGAAAACAAAAACAAAAACAAGTAGATGCTAACGGATTAAATGAGAAATGTTCACAATAAATATCTGACTATCAAACGTTATGAGATCAAAGTGAACAATCTATTTAGAAGTATTTCAAATGAAGTGGCTTGATATCATAGTCAACGGAAATTATGTCCTCAGCTAGCTGTCAGTAACTGCGAGCATTTGCCCGGACAGTACCTTTGTGTATTGTCTTCATGTTTTATGTACTTCATTGTAAAGGTACTCGTCTTGATAAGTTGGACTTTTTTCTAGTTTGATTTTTACTGTGAGTCTTTTTGTGTATTTATTTTTAGCCATTCACCACACATAGGGGGAGGGTTTGGATCCAAAAAAACGAGTTTAACCCCACCGCAATTTTTGCGCCTGTCCCAAGTCAGGAATATGTTGGTGATTGACTTGTCCGTGTCTTCTTATAAAATTTAAGCTTCTTGATATTTGGATTATTGGATGTGGTTTGTTTCCATTGATTTATCCACTTTTTTACCCTTTTGGGGCCATTTAGGGCTTGCTATATGGTGTGAGGTTCCTCACTGTGTTGAAGACGTACGGTGACCCCTAGATGCTTTGTTTTAGGTCGTTTCAACCTGGATATGGGATGTTGTCTCCTTTACATTTACCCCATTTACTTTCTTTTTTATACATACTGACAAAATTTATACATATTTAAAAAGATATGCATGAGACAAAGATATAAAATTATTATTTACCTCCAATTACGGAAGAGATATTATCAATTTTTGTTTCCATATTGACTAGTTTATCGCCAAATTCAGCTTTAAGTAAATCCACACCAGCTTTAAACTCGGATTGTAAAGTTCCCATTGCAATTTTAAGCTCAGAATTTATTGTCTCGTTAACCAGCTCTTGCATAGTTTTCTGAACTCCTCGTTGTATTTGCTGAGAAATATACTTCTGGAGTTGTTGGTTTAATTTCGATGTGTCGATATTAGCGGTCAGTTGGGCATTCATGTTGTCCGTTAGTGGTAACTGAACAACATCACAGTCCGGTTCTTTACATGTCTGGCCAAGACAGCTACAGAAAGCAAGCATGCTCAAATATCCAACAATCAACAAAGAAAACATCTTCAGTTTTGAGAACTAACTAAGACAGTCTTTACCGATTGTATCAACAGATTACCAGTACCTGTTTGACCGTAGTTATAAGCGTGAGTTTAACCATTTGTTAAAACAATACTCGCATAGCTTTCGTAAATATGATATATATATCATTAACATTAACCTTCCAACAATATTATTGCATGTATCTATCGAAAACAAACACTCAGACATTTTTCAGCTGTGCATTTTGTATATTTAGAGTTGGACTGAACTGTATTTTAATACATTATATCATGAACCTTTTGTTTGGAAGACATATATCAGGTTTGTCCTTGAATAATCATTTTATTGCACAAAAAATGAGGATCTTGATCCTGGCACTTTATAAAGTTAATCATATGTTTATAAAACAATATTCACATTAAATTGTATAGCTGATTGAACTTACCCAGTCTGTTGGTTAAGATTGGTTTTGGATTTTTAGATTTCAAGGTTTTCATCATTTCATAATTAAGCAAGCGAAAATGTATCTCCCATTATATAAAAATAATTTCAAAAATACAAAAAAATACCCAAGTTGAATAATAAACGATAAAATTTTGTTATGCTGTATATTTAACGAAAGGATATGGAGTAAATGAACATGAGACCATAACACATATGTTAACTCCAACTGCAAAAATTTTAATGAGCTGTATGGCCATTTCGGAAATTTATTCCTCATCAGCAGCACTAGAACCCAAACAAAGGAAATCCATAATTTAAAAAAATGTTAAAATGCATAAAACCAAACGAAATCCGAATAATCAGTAATATCAAATATAGTTAAGGACAAAGCTACGATGGAGGGAGTTAATCCTTCGGTTTTTGAATTTACATAAATTTAGATAATAGTAATTGAACTAAGTGTATCATCTCATGTACAAATACACCATATCTAAGAAAAATAAAGAGCATACATCTTTACCACGGGGAATTGTTTTACCAACTCCACACTGCAATAAAAGACAAACTCCTGCATTAAATATTTAACGAAAGGATATGGAGTAAATGAACATGAGACCATAACACATATGTATACATGATTTCATGAGTATCCTGTCAGAAGCATTGGAATCAAATAAATTTGAACGCCATAATCTGAAAATCCCTGGGGAACCACTTGATACTTTATATTTAGGGGTGTCGCTGTTGTTTTGAGACCCTTACCTAATCATATATGTATTGTATCAAAATCCATACCTATTCATATATTTGTCATTGTATCATTTTCATTCTTAAAGATTTACAAGTCTCAAATGCTATAATAATAATTAATAAACAAATTGTCTTTGATTACTTGACAGACAGTCAGACTTGCATTAGCGGTCACATCCAAAAAGCAGCCACTTGATGTTAAATTTGTTCTTAGTTTATTTCTTAATAAACTAACCTGATTCAAAATGTCAGTTTGATTCCTTCCCAAAGGTGACCTTTTTAATCACGTTTCACTCTATATTTGTACACATGATCAGTAATTGTAAAATTTCTGGGCTTTTCATATATTAATTATGTTATATCAGATAATTATAAAGAGTCACCACTTAAGCTGTCTGTAAACAGAATTAAACTTAAGAGATCTTCGTAATAGATATGTGTTTGTACCAGTCGACAAAGCCTCTAACAACTTTTCTATTATTTGAAAGAAATACTATATCGATGTCCAACAAAATGAATTGGCAAAGTCTGAACACTTTCAAACGTACTAATTTTGACGAAAAATCATTAACTAAACAGCACTACAACGATACAGAAATGCTTCAAGTTCCACCTAAAGATAGCACATTGCCTGCTATATTCTGGGTTCCTAAGCTTCACAAAATTCCCTACAAACATAGTTTTATTTCGGCATCGAGTAACTGTTCTACCACTACTTTATCCATCCATTTAACCAGTGCATTCACCTGTATTAAAGAGTTAGTTATCAAATACTGCGAAAAAACTTATCAAAACTGTGGTGTCCATTGAAGTTTTAGATAAATTAAAATCAATAAAAAGACCAGTTTCGACATTTATGATTTTTTCTACACTTTACTAGTATACGTACCCGGCACAAATGTAATATACATATTGTCTTAAAGTTATAATGATTAATCACATTCTTTAGAAGTACACTTTAAGCTCATTTCATAGCATTGAATAATTGTTTCAATACATGTATCATACAATTCGTCTCTTATGGAAATACCGGGATACTTGTTCAAACTGCTTCTAGAAAAATGCGCTATTTGTTCATTCTGCAAGACAGTGTAGTTTTTCTCGTACAGAATCAAAATTTCTGAGGGTTTGAATGGCTTTTTTAATTTATTCTCGTATATTTTTGTGTACTTTTACCTATTAACCTCCATTTATTGTTTTGTTGGTTCATTTTGGGGTATTCTTGAGCATTCTTGGGTATTCTTGGGTATTTGTATGGACCATGGACTCAAGTGGTCAAGGCCAAAGTACGCCCAGAATAAGACCAAAGTTATGAGTCTAAAAAGTAGGGTTATACCCTCTAATACGGCAAGCCTGACTGCCAACCATTGTACAGAAACTGTGTGGAGAAACGCCATGCTCCATGCAGTATAATGACCCCCTCCTTTTATATTTTTCTCAGGAGAGCAGACTCAATGGGAGTCGTATAGAAGGCTTATATTCCTGCTCCTACCCATTTCTCCCCTTTTCCAGTGGCAATCAAAACTTGCTCCGTTAGTCCTTTCCACCTTTATTTTTTTTTCTTTAGCTTTATTCTCTTGAATTAAGTTATCTGTCCTTATCCTGATATAGCGGAAATATTGCTCACAGGACGCTTAAGTCTTACCAATAAATTAATCAATCGATTTTTGTATGAAACATCATATATTTTTGTACCAGATTTAAATAGATAACAGCGCCATTACACACGTTAAATTTATTTGTATGTAATAACACAACCTTTTGGGGATATAATTCCATTCTTCTTCCGTAAATAGTGGTTTACAGTTTTACAAGATAACCCGTGTAAGATCGATGCACGCGACCTGATCTTACACGGGTAAATGGCCAACCTTTTGTGTTCATTTTTGTGATAAAACAATCGTTACCATGACTAAACGTCATAAAATACCTGACGTCAAATTGTAGAGTACATCTTAATGGCGACGACACGTCAAATTGTAGAGTACATCTTAATGGCGACGACACGTCAAATTGTAGAGTACATCTTAATGGCGACGACGTTGTATAGGTTTGTGGGTGTTTCTTTTCGTATTTTACGGAAGAAATAGGCACTTGCATTCGATCAAAATTAAAGATCGAGATATCTTTCACTCGTGTAAGAAACTATACGTCTTTTCCTGTCGTTTCGCTACGCTCAACTTGAGAAAAGACGAAATTTCTTACACTTGTGAAAGATATCCCGATCTTCAATCTGACCTTATACAAGATCATGTAATTTTCAATGCAGAACATCAAACTATCATAAAAATGGATGAAAGTTCGATAAAATCTTTGTTGATATGATTTTCGTCTGCGCATGTTGACTGCGCATTTACAAGACAGCTTCGGAGAAAATATTTGCAAAATTATGTTAAAGATGTAGATTTCCAGAGAACATCGAATAATGGTCACCATGAATTAATCCCACAGCACGTGGATTTCTAACGTAAACTATATCGTTCTTGTGGAGATTCAAAATGACCTCTAACTATGAACTCGTCGTTTTTTATCAAATTCAGCTCAAGCCAGTATTCTGTACTAATGAAATTGACACTGAATTCAAACTTCCCCGATCTACTTGCTGTAAAACATCCGGAATAAGGGTTATAGTTATTTCCGATATTAGTTATAACATTGTTAAATTTCACAGTAGTATTGGCTGACAGATTGGTTGATCGAGTGAGTGTTGCGAAAAATGCAGGAATTTCATCATTTAGTGTATCTGAAAGTTGAAGCAAAATGTTATTATTACATACATTGTAATAAGGGAATTATATCTAGTTTTATTCTAAAATGAATACCGAAGCTACAACCAAAAATCATAAATCCTGAATACACACATGTTGGCCTCTCATTGATTCTGCCAATGTCTACTGAAATATATGGCGATTCTTGACCGAACCCTTCGGGAGATTTTGGGTTTGTTATTTCTTCCGTGGTGCGGTGGTGTTTTGCTGACAGACTGGGCTCTTTGGGTTGGCCAGTGATGTGTCGATGAGCGCCCCTTTGCCCATCTTTCGAAATTTCGTGTTGTCATTTTCTTTCCCTTCAGAATTGTGGTCGTGGAGTGTGTGGTCTGTCAGTGTTGAGTGTTGTTCGTTTGTTTATTCAATTATAGGGAAACGGGGCAGATAAAGGACCGAAGTTTTCCGACGTGATATATAGGGGTACATCAGATCAACGAATGACAACTTATCTAAAAACAACTACTGTATAATATGATGCTTCAATCGAAGTCCCTGGTAACGGCGAAATGGACCATATTTTCGATTCAACCACCCCTACCAAACCCCAAATATAAACTGAATGAAAACCAGCTGTGAAAAATCACCAAACAAAAATCAAGTCAAATCAAATTTTCAAATAGCTGGTGCACAATGGCAATATGTACTGAACATTCTGTGAAAGCTTCATTGAATTTCACCAAGTGGTCTAGGAGGAGTTGTCGCCACAAAGTATGTACCCTATGGCGGACGTAATAACCAACAGACGAACGGAGGAATGGACAAACTGACTCCATGATCACTATATACCACCCGCTAAAGCGGGGGTATAAAATTAACATAAATAAAGACCAAACGGCTCCATCTATAATCGATTTTTTTTCATCAGGTTGGGGAAAACCCCCAATTGGGATGCCATTCGCCAATTGAGCTATATTATCCCAATTGGGGTATATGGTTATATCCCAATTGTGGTATATTACCAGTTATTTGTTAATCATATTTTAGGGGTTTAATGGCGCATCATCATACATAAAAATTATAAATCTCTATGGTAAGAGCTTTCAGGGGATATACTTCTGATGTCAAAAGGATAATGCAAATTTTCTGTAGATCGATTTATGATTTTACAAACCAGTGACTCTGATTTAGAGATAACATAAGATTTGAGGAGCTAACAATCGTTCTATGCTGCTTATCTAAAACATTCGAATAAAGCAAAATGTGGTAGATTTAGGAAAATATTGTTTGAATATTCAAATAAACACGCCATTTTATTTCTTTCAGAGTTTTCTCTCTTTGTCCATGTCTCAAAAATACTATGAATGTAGTCTGTAACAATGGTGTTTGAAACTTCAATATCTTTGCTTATTTTAACAAACTAAACTTCAGTTCAATTAAATTATATTTTCACACACTCCCCGATTCTCCTGCCTTGATATTTTACCCAGTTACAGTTGCGATGATCTTGGATTTTGACAGAATCAAATACATGATTTAACGTCCTTAACATTCTACTGCTGGTGAAATGCAGCATCATCAAGTGGATGGCGATATGTCATTTGATGACATCAATAATGAAGTTTCTCATGTATTATGTTTCCTGACGCGCCATTGAATTAAGAAAAGATAATCTATATAAAACTGACCATATACACCAATAGTGGTATAACCATATACCGGGATAGTATATCTCAATTGAGGTATAGTATCCCAATTTGGGTTTTCCCCAACCTGTTCATTCCGTGTATGGCACTCGATGAATGTCCTTGGTAGTGGATTTAGCCTCCGACTTCGATAATTTTGGTACTTCTTTTTGACTACTTTTGAATTAAGGCTTTCCATATAATTTGATTCTAATGCTGCTTATGTGATGTTACTCCTTGAAACATGTGTACCGCATAACGAAATTTACTGTTTTTGATGCAACTTGGGTATAGGGTCTGTAAGTCTCGTCTAATTTTGGAACTTCCGGGACCAAAACTTGTACCCGGAAGTAGCATTTTAAACAAAAACATATGACGTTCATAGCAAAAAATTTGAACGTTATAATCCTTCAACGTCATATTTTGGCGGGAAACGTTTTCAAATTGCAATTTTATCGTGATTTCTCGGTGTCACATTACGAGACTTACAGACCCTATTTATGAATTTCTGAAGGAGACGACATCTCTTATTTTGTTCTAATTTGCGCTCAGCCCTTTTGTATTCTTTTGTGCAAAAAATATATGTTTTATGTAATGAGGTGTTTTGAAATATAAAGCACCTTGTTAAAAACCAAATAGATGCTAAATAAACGATAGACTTAGAAATGTGCATAATCAATAACTAACAATCAAAGGTGCGAAAACAAAATTAACAGAAATTATGTATGCAAGAGATAAAAATGTAAAAATTATTATTTACCTTCAATTATGGAAGAGATGTTGTAATTTTTTGTTTCCATATTGTCTATTTTATCGCCAAATTCAGCATTAAGTAAACCCGCACCAGCTTTAAGCTCGGATAGTAAAGTTCCTATTGCAGTTTGAAGCTCAGAATTTATTGTCTCGTTAACCAGCTCTTGCATAGCATTCTGAACCTCTCGTTGTATTTCCTGAGAAATATACTTCCGAAGTTTAACTTAGATGTGTCGATATTAGCGGTCAATTGGGCATTCATGTTGTCCGTTAGTGGTAACTGAACAACATCACAGTCCTGGCCTGAACAGGACATATCAAGACACCTACATACAGCTAGCATACTCAAATATCCGATAATCAACAACGAAAACATTGTTCAGTTTTGGGGAACTACGAAAGTTTCTTTATCGATTATAACTAACAAAATACCAAACTTACTCTTTTTATCGGTTATACCAACAGTTTACCCGTACCTTTATGGCTGTAGATATATTCGTGTGTTTAATCATTTGTTTGGAGCAATACTCGCACAGCTTTCGTAAATGTGATATACCTAACATTTATATTACCCTTCCAACAATTCTCCATCGCAAACAAACACTCAGACATTTTTCAGATGTGCAATGTATATATATTTAAAGATGAACTGAACTGTATTTTACCATATTATATCATCAGCCCTTCGTTTGGTAGACATATAAAAGCTTTTGTATAAAGGATCGTAATATGGCGACTCTTTAACAACACTTTCAAATTAAGAATGAAAGGCTATGGAGTAAATGCAAATGAGACAAAGTCTCTACAAATACAATGTAATACTAAGCAATGGAACAACGCTTTTATTGTTGTTCTACATCTTGAAGTCACCATGAGGCCTTCAACAATGAGCTGTACTCATACCTCAAAGCAAGTTCAAAACGGCCTCTAGTGCTGGTTTGAGCGGAACTCATTGCTTATTGTCGAGCAACGCTACATCCATGCCTTTTCCCCTTTGATACATGTATGCGGGATCGTCAACAAACATAAACTTAACTGGCAAAGTGTTCTTACAATCGCTGTCATCCATTTCCCGACAAAAAGACTAATTGAAGACGATCTCATCATTTAAACAACCACAGGGCACTCATCGACTGAATAGTAACAAAAAAAACTTGCCATAATAAAATCATGAAAAAGCCTATCATTTTAAGGTTAAACATAAGTTCATAAGACAATATCTATATGAAATTGTACCACAGTTTGTGCTTACCCAGTTAGTTGGTTAAGAAAGATTTCCCGAGGGACGAGTATATCTAAGGTCATAATAATAGTGTGACGGGTTGTGTATACAGAGCAAGACAAGCTTGCCCTTGCTGACATCTGTTGTCACTTTTTTTCCATTCCTAGTGCTTTAGTTTCTAGTGTTCTATTTGTGGTGTTCGTGTCTTTTGTTGGTGTGTAGTGTCTTTAGTCTTCCGTCGTCTGGTGTTCTTGTCTTTTCCTTGACTTTGATTTATGAAATCTTGTGCTTTGTTCCTTCGATATTCTACTACCGTTGCCACATATCCCAAAAGTCCGATAATCCGAAGACGAAAATTACATAGACTGATGAATAATGTAATGGGACAACGGCAGTAGAATACCGAAGGAACAAGGGAAGCGATGACTACAAAAATCGAAGTCCAAAGACATGGCAGAAACGGTAACAGATAAAAACAAAGACAAAACAAGGACGTGAGACAGCTACAATGCACGGAAATAAAAAGATAACATTAAGAACTAAGGCACTCATAGTGTGAACTCCCATGAAAACTGGGAGTGACATCAGGTGCTCCGGAAGGGTAAGCATGTCCTGCTCCACTAGCGACACCCGTCACACGATCAGTGAGGTATATAATGTTTTGAAAGTTCTGATATGTAGCTGATTGGAATTGTCATTTTCTAACCCTCAGACAAAACCAATAAAAATCCTTGGTACTTGTTACTTCTCTAACCCTCAAACAGTACCAAGGTCAAAAATTTGAAAAAAGCTGTAGTAAGTCTCCGGAGTATTAAAACATTAACCAGGACAAATCAGTAGTACGAACATCACCGACGAAGACAAAACTAAAATGTTACAGTATGATACACAAGACAACACAAAAAAAACTTAAACCACTGATAGTGTGAACTCCCATAAAAACCGAGAGTGACATCAGGTGCTCCGGAAGGGTAAGCATGTCCTGCTCCGCTAGCGGCAACCGTCACACTATCAGTGAGTCAATCCGGGGTTGAGTCAAATCCGGTTATGTCAAATCCGTGAAGACGTGATTAGTCGTTTGCATTGATATTGCATTTAGTTATGTCTGAAAATTTTAAGGCAAGTTCCTTCAAATATTAATTTCTTTAAATTATTAATAAAAGTAACAAAAAAAACATCCTTACAAGTTATATCGTGATATATATATATATATATATATATATATATATTTATCACAATGGTAGTTTTGAAGGTCGAGACAGAAAATATCACCGTATCGCGGAGAGTCCGATAGGACGAGTTGGGATACTAGTGATATTTTCTGTCGAGACACATGTTAAACACATGAAAAAATTTTCATATCAGACAAGTCTGACTATAAAAGGCTGGTGAATACTCTTGGGGAACTCTTGTCCATCAGCAGTGGCATCAGCCCAATGGTTTCCTAATGCAAAAATACCAAGGTTGCATAATAAACAGTAACTTTCGTTATTCTGAAAACCTCTCATAAGAAGCATTAGAAATACAGTTTACATAACGACAACTAGTTGATAATGAAATTTCTCACATCGAGTTAAATAAATTTTGCAAATGTTTGAAAGCAAGGCTTGCCGAGCTTTAAAACGTTTGAAAATTTATCTAACGAGATGTGAGAAATTTCATAATTAACGGGTTTAAGTTGTGGAAACTGTTTCTCTAATAAACACCGAGGATTGTATTCCGAATAAATTTGGCGGGAAATGTCACGAAACTTGTTCTCCTCTCTAGAGAGGAGAACAAATGTTTCCACACCGTTCAGGAAATGTGAAAACTGGATAGAAATTAGAGAAACAAATAATATGGAACGCCATAATCCAAAAGTAACCGAAAAGAAAGTACTCATTACCTGAAATATCGAAATAGGCGAAATCCAATACCAATGACATCCACCGAGTGCCATACACGGAATGAGGCCTCAGTATTCAAAAGGGTTAGATTTTTGATAAAATAATTTATCTATAAAACACAAGGTAAATTATTCATGTCAGACAACTCTATTGGGCTGGTGAATACACTCGGGAATCTCTGGTCCGCCAGCCGAGGCATCGGCCCAATGGTTTCAAAATTTATAAATACCCAAGTTGCATAATCAATACTAACTTTCGCTTTGTTGTACACGTGTTTCAAAGAGTAACCTCTCATGAGCAGCATAAGAATCAAATAATATTGAAAGCAATAATCCAAAAGGAGTCAAAAAAGAGAGCCAAATCCCATATTCTTTATCGATAGGGGTGTCGCTGGTGTCCTAAGAGTCTTACCTAATCATTTGTTTATATCAAAAAAAGTATGAATAAAAAAAAAGATATTATTCTTCTTCCAATGATTTTTGTCCCAGCGATTATTTTGAGATGGTTGAATGGAATGATTTGAAACTTTGCATACAATTGGGGCATCATCTGATGTTTAACCACCTGCATTGGAAATTTTCAAAATGACCGCCATTTCCAAGATGGCCGCCAAAATACGTCAAAATACCGACTTTGTCGGATTTAAAAAAAATTGATTTCTATGTAGATTTTGAAACTCCGAATGAGATGGAATCATCAAATTGGTGGTCTGGGGTGACATCGGCTATTGCTTGCATTTGCAAATCTAGTTGAAACTTTCAGTATCTAAATTTCACAAAATTTTGTTCAAAACTAAGGAGTATCTACCTCATGCAAAACTCTGTCCTTAGCTGAAATTTGGCTTTCTGTTTAGATCCTTTTGGATTATTTGTTCTTTTTCAGCTTTTATACGTTTTGGAGTTAATGGACTTGCAAATATTTTGGTTTGATCTGCACTGATGAGACATAAGTTGTCGAAATGCGCATATGCAGTAACGACGGTATTTTGTTATATAATCCAGCATTGAAAAGATACGTCCAATTTTTAAGTTTTCAAAAAGCATGTTACAGGCCAATATTTATTTCACTTGGTCATATTTTTTGGAACGTTAAAGTCTAATCTTTTACCACAATAAAAGATGTACTTTTCTGTTCATTTTGCTGCAAGCGTCGCATGTCCAGCAATAGGGTCTGTAAAAATCGTCACGTGACATCGAGAAGCAATTCGATAACTTTTCTCACCAAAACATGACGTCTGACGATTTTTGAGTAAAGTAATTGAGAACCGAACCGTCACGTCAATTCTTGCCACCTGAATCGGTTGCCTACAGAGATACAGGGCGCGTGCCCATGTTGTGGATAGAGGAGTTCCCTGTCTATCCAGATTAGTCCGTTCATAATACGGAAAACCTGACCGCGAACCTGAATGGAGAAACGCCACGCTCCATTGAGTATGAAGACCACTTTTATATTTTTCTTAGGAGAACAGACTCGATCACACGGATTCGTGTATATAAGGCTAATTTTCCTGTCCCTACCCATTTCTCCCCTTTTCCAGTGGCAGTCAAAACTCGTCGACCCGGTTGTCCTTTATTTCTTTCTTCCTTATCTTTTTTATTGATTCACTTGTTCTCGTCTTCATACAGCTGAAATATTGCTCACTGGAAGTTAAACTTTATCTAATCAACAAATCATTCAATTCAATAAATATTCTGGTTTGAAACATCATATATTTTTGTACAAAATGAAACTGGTGGAACATTTTATGTACCGGGTTTAACTAGATTAACAGCACCATTACACAAATGAATTTTATTTGCATGCAATAACAGAAGTTTTGGGGGATAGAAATCCATTCATCTCCATTGCAGATTATCAAACTATCACACAAGTGGATTTAAATCCGATAAGATCTTTGTTGAAATGATGTTCATTTACAATACATCTTTCGAGAAAGTATTTGAAAAATTATGTTAAAGATACAAGATTTCCAGAGAACATCGAATAATTTTCACCATGAATTGATCCCGCAATACGTGGATGTCTTACGTAAACTTTATCACCTTTACGGAGGTTCAAAATTGCTCGAATTGAGCCAGATGTACCTTTGTCATGAGCACAATGTCCTCTAACTATGAACTCGTTGTTTTTCATCAGATTCAGCTCAAGCCAGTTTTCTTTTAGTCCAGTGCTAACAAAATTGACACTGAATTCAAATGTCCCGGATCTACTTGCTGTGAAATATCCAGAATGCGGGTTATAGTTGTTTCCAATATTAGTTATAACTTTGTCAAACTTCACAATAACATTGAATGACAAATCAGTTGTATAAGAAAGAGTAGCGAAAAATGCAGGATTTTCATAAGTTAGTGTATCTGAAAGAGGAAGCAAAATGTCATTATTTAATACAAAAATTGCAATAAGGGAATTTCATCTAATTTATTCATAATTACTAAAAAATGAAATATAATAAAAATGACAGGATATGAAGTAAATGCACCTTAGTCAAAGCCTCTACAATTACATGGCAAAAACGAAGCAATGGAACATCGCTTTTATTGTTGTTCTTTATCTTGCAGTCAACATATGAGACCTTCAGCAATGATATAAGTTCAAGATTGCATGTTTTAAAAGAAAAAGATAATAGATACAGATTATTCCGATTTGATACTTAGGAACTTATTCATAACAATTTTCTGTGCAATTTGCTCCATCAATCGAAGACCTTGGTAATGACAACTTGAGTTATAAGGATTTATAATAAGTAGTTTCTCGTTGCCTGAATGGCCATATATCAGACTACACACCCAAAGAAGTGGGCGACGCCATACTTTTTGCTAAGGGGGTCCGACCCAAAATTTTTCCATAAGGGGGGCGGGCCCTACCCCCCTAAATCCGCCACTGCGAATTTAAAACAATAACAAGTTTCTTTCAATAAATTTTGCACATATAATCAATAATTATTTACTAAAACTATGATAATTTTCGTTAATTTTTACACAATATGGTAAGCAAAAAATAAAGAAGGGGGTCTGAATATCAAATAAATACGAAAATACCCACGTGAAAATACCAAAGTTACTGTAAATTAGGTGTACCATTTGTCGCCATTTTTACACTGTTATTTTGCATTTGATCTTAAACTCGTACTAAACATTGAAAAAAAATTACCAAGTACGTGTTCATTTTCAATTTCATTGCACATGCGTAGTAATATAGTCATTTTTAGTGTTGTTTTTCTCGATAAATTTAGCTGATGTATGTCGTGATGTATGAACCAGTTATCGGTATCTTTCAAAATATGCATCAACTTTTTATCAAATTGTTAAATGTACACTGAATCCACTTAAGTACTCAAAAGGGAATAAAGAATGAAAGGTCAGCCGATGCAATTTTCAAACTGAAAGTTGCATGATTTTTTTCAATGCCAGATTTGCTCTATTGTTCACGTTGACAAGAAAATAGAAGACCTTTACAGACCCAATTTATCTCTTGATTTGACTATTTGAAGAGAAAGCAACACAGCTAGCATTTATTTCTGTCAGAAAATATATCTGACAACCAAAGTTCTCTTTTGCGACATCACATGTGAAAAATCTATTTTAGCTAATTATCACACGTAACCCCCCTCACACACATAGCAATGTTTATTTTTAAGGGCTTCCAAGGGGTTTTATAACAGTTTTTTAATTAATACAAATGTCTTCAAGGAATGTATTTTTAGCATATAGTTGTCACTTCTATACATCACGGTACATCTGTTTGTATTGTGACGGGGGTAGGTCAATGCTTGACTGGATCTGATTTCCGGGCGTTTAATGTCCAGTATTTTGCCTAAAATGCGAAAACATGACATCTGCTATGAAAAAAAGACACGATCCAAACACGGCAACATTTCATTTACACAATGTACAACGAAGTAAAGCTAAGTCAAATGAAGAAAATCAATTTAGAACCAATTTTTACAAAAAAAGGTTTTTTTCATCAAACCACAATACTAAATCTATTTTACTTCCTTTATTTTGATAATAGATATAACATTCTGTTCACTAAACAACTATAAATTTTGGCTCCAAATTTTGTATTAATATTACAGTTTAATTGTACAAATTTTGATTTGATCTGCACTGAAGAGACATAGAAGTTGTCAAAATGGCCATATGCAGAAATTAAATTTACAATAACTTCGGTATTATTTTACCCCAAAAATTACAAAATTAACACTGAGACTTCATTTTGTGCATTGCACTCGATGGATGCTTTGCTACCTGATTTAGCTTTTTTTATAGTGTCGGTAATGAGAACTTACTTCTGACTATTTTCCAATTGTGGCTTTCCATATTATTATACCCCCCGCTTTAGCGGGCGGTATATAGTGATCATGGTGACTGTCCGTCCGTCCGTCCGTCCGTCCTTCCGTCCGTTCGTTCGTTCGTCCGTCTTCCATAGGGTACCTACTTTGTGGCAACAACTCCTCCTAGACCACTTGATCAAATTCAATGAAACTTTCACAGAATGTTCAGTACATATTGCCATTGTGCACCTGCTATTTGAAAATTTTTCTTATTTTTTGTTGTTGTTTTTTATTTTTTATTATTTTTTTGTTTGTTTTGGTTTTGTTTTTGGTTCGATTGTTTTACTCTCTGACATATGGGTACACAGTTTGTGGCGACAACTCCTCCTAGACTACTTGGTGAAATCCAATGAAACTTTCACAGAATGTTCAGTAGATATTGCCATTGTGCACCAGCTATTTAAAGTTTTTATTTGACTTTGATTTTTTTTTGGGGGGGAGGGGTTACATCTGAATCAAATGGGGGAGCGGGTGGTATATTTTTGTGAGCTTTGCTCACAGTTATTCTAGTTTTATTCTAATGATTGTAATGAAAGGTTACTCCTTGAAACACTTGGGGTTTTCGCACTATATTTACAATAGAATTATATGGGGGAAAGCACAATTCAATTTAAAAACATAAAAAAGATATGTCACGGATATTTTGAAAAAAATATTTCATTAAAAACATGAAGGATATGTTAGTTTATCGAGAAAGGCGGGGATAACTTAATTACAGTGATTTTGGGACCCCAAAATAAAAAAAAAAACATATTTTGGGAAAAATTATTATAAATGTGTTTTGTTAAAACGCCTCTGACAAATTCAAAAAAGAATTGGGATCAGCTACCTTATTTTTTTTAAGGAACTCAGAAAATTTGACCTATTCCATGGTATTTCAGTAGAAAATTATTGCTACGGTCAACCAAGTGGCAAAAGCTTAACTGAACAGAAGTCAAAGTTTACACCCAAAGCTTACATTCTAAAACGGATCTGCGGACGTTCAAAAGACACTTTGTGTACAATTGTAACCTTTTCCGTTATACATTGTGTAGTCTTTTTAAAGGTAACACAATGTAGGCGTGGGTTGTAAATCTTGACTTCGATTCAGTGAAGTTTTGCCACTTGGTTGACTTTTGCAATATCTCCCTTTGATAAAACTTTTTTGAATTTTTGGCAAATATGTAATATTATTCGACCAAACATGATACATTATTGTTCATTTTTATTAATATTATTGTATTTAAGACATTCAAAATCATTTAGACAACATTCTCATTGAAGTATTGAATTTTTGCTTAAATGCGCGAAAGAGATGCTCAGTTTTAGACACCCCAACTACCTTAATTTTTACAGTAACTTCGGTATTTAGTTATTTGTGAGAAAACGGCAGTAGAATACCGAAGGAACAAAGGAAGTGATGATTACAAAAATCGAAGTCCAAAGACATGGACTGACATGAAATGACGAAAACCTTAAAATCTTAAAGTCCGAAAATTACCATTTTGCATCAATATTACTTATACTTGCAAACACACCATGCATATGGCCTTATTTGTTCTTATAA
>MJUU01020443.1:0-11183 GCA_002080025.1 Modiolus philippinarum
TCAATCAATACCCTTCAATATCATTTTGAGGAAATTAAGGGGAAATATATGCTCATGTATATTACTGTTTCTTATATCTGTGCTATGTATAAATTTTCCATAGCCCACAAGGTTGTTTTATTATATGCTTGGGAGTTTGTTCAGCATAATTTTCCCTTTTTTTCTACTTTGAACTTACATTTCTACAAATCAGTTCAGAGAGTGAACTCTTATAAAACAATTAATTAAAAGGGGAACACTTTGCAACTTTGTATACGCAGTATGCATGTAAAAGTTGGAAATATAAAAAAATACCGAAGTTGCATATAACAAAAATGATTATTTTCAATGAATACGCAAATCCTGTACCACTTTCAGTGAAATTATAGCACTTTACATTATAAGAAATGTTAATTGTTATTGCAAAGTACCCATTTACCGTTTTTCGGTAGTCATTTCCCGCACCAATGTAATTATTTCCCGCCTTGATGTTGCAATTTACCGCCCGGAGGTTGTAATTTACCGCACGGTAGTTGGATACTGTTATCCGGTAATCGGTTACCTTGTGTACCTTTTACCGCTTACGGGTTGTCATTTACCGTACGGTAGTTGGATACTGCCATGCGGTAATCGGTAACCTTGTGTACCTTTTACCGCTTACGGGTTGTCATTTACCGTACGGTAGTTGGATACTGCCATGCGGTAATCGGTTACCTTGTGTACCTTTTACCGCTTAAGGGTTGTCCTTTACCGCACGGTAGATGGATACTGCTATGCGGTGATTGGTTACCCAGTACGGAATTTACCGCCAGAGAGTTGTCTAGTATCTCCTATGGTGTGCGGTAGATGGTGACCCCCAGGCGGGATATTGTAACCATTGAGCGGGAATTTAATACATGTCAGCGGTAAATGACTACTGTTGTGCGGGAAAAGGCTACTTTTTACACAAGAGAAAATATTCTAATTTTTTATGTGAAATCAAAAAATGTTTTTACAGTGTTTCGGACATTCTTATGCTATCTTGAATTTTATTCTTTATATTGCATATCATATACATTTGCTTTCACACATATCACAGAAATGCACATATGCATATTATAAACATGTGTATACATATATGCACATATTTGTAGACAATTATGTTTACAAGTATACACCTTTGTGTTTACATTCACACCAAACATTTTAGTGCAAACGCATAAGGACATGTGTACATGCATATAGAGATTTGTGAATTCGATCAAACACGTTTAATGCACGTAAAAATATACCCAAATGTGAATATATTCTAAATTGTATATACACATTTGTATGCACGTCAGTATATTCCTATCAACACCTGTTTGAATACACATAGACATAAGAAAACAAACATAAATATGGTTGATAACTCATAGACATGTGAGTAAACTAAAAAATCATGTGTGAATTCTTATATACATGTGGAAAAACATGCAAAGATATGTTAATGCTAGAGAACAAGTGTGATTGCGAAGAAACAAATGTTTACACACATAAACATGTGTCCATATGTACATGTATGTTAAATTATGTATACACTTGTGTCTAAAAGCAATTTCATTTGTGTTATCACCTTTGTGATTACATATAAAGATAGGAAAACACAAATTGACATGTTTGCTTACGCGTAGACATGTGAGTACACTTCAAACAGGTTTGATTCTCAAATACATATTAAAACACATGCAAACATATGTAAGTGTTTAAAGATGTGTTTTTTTACATGAAAACGTGTTTATAAACATAAACATGTGTCAATATGTACTGTTATGCTCAGTTAACTATAAACATGCTTTTGAACGTCATCATATTTATGTTAAGGTCTAAGAAAATGCATATAAACACAGTTAAACACAAATTAACATGTTTGGTTGTGCGTAGATATTAAAGAAAACAGACAATCATATGTTGATACTAATATACATTTGCAAACACATGAAAACATTTGTAAATGCATGTAAACATGTGTGATTTCACATAAACACGTGTTTATACATTTTTACATGTGTCCACATGTTCATCAATGTGCAAACACATGAAAAGATTTTTTTATGCTGTGAACATGTGTGATACCGAAGAAACACATGTTTATACACAAAAACATGTGTCCACATGTACATGTATGTTCAATTATATAAACACTTGTGTCTGAAGGTAATTTCACTAGTACTGACACCTGCGTGATTACATATAAACATAGGAAAACACAAATTGACATGTTTTTTACACGTAGACATGTGAATTCACTAAAAACATGTTTGAATTCTGATATGCATATTCAAACACATGCAAACATATGTAAATGTTTTTGAAGATGTGTTATTTTGAATGAACACGTTATTATGAACATAACCATGTGTCCATATTTACCTTTATCTTCATTTAACTATACACATGTTCTTAAGCATCATCAGATTTATGTTAACGTGTAAGAGAATGAATATAAACATAGTTAGACACAAAATGACATGTTTGCTTGTGCGTAGATATTTGAGTACACATATAATCATATGTGAATACTGATATGCATTTGCACACACATGCAAACATTTGTAAATGCATGTTAACATGTGTGGTTTCAAATAAACACGTGTTTGCACATTTGTACCTTATAAATATGGCTGATAACTCATTGAAATGTGAGTAAATACTTATATACATGTACAAACACTTGCAAACATATATTTATGCTTGTGAACATGTGTGATTGCGAAGAAGCACGTGTTTATACACATAGACATGTGTCCATATGTACATGTATGTTCAATTATGTATACACTTGTGTCTGAAGGTAATTTCATTTGTGTTAGCACCTTTGTGATAACATATAAACATAGAAAAACAAAAGTTAACATTTTTGCTTACACGTAGACATTTGAGTACACTTAAAACATGTTTCAATTCTGATATGTAGATTCAAACACATGCATACATATGTAAATTTGGCTAAAGATGTGTTTTTTACATGAACACGTGTTTATAAACATAAACATGTGTCCATATGTACCGTTATGCTCAATTAACTATAAACATGTTATTGAACATTATCATATTTATGTATGTATATAAACACATTTAAGCACAAACTGACATGTGTTCTTGTGCGTAAATATTTGATTACACATTCGATCATATGTGAATACTGATATGCATTTGCAAGCACATGCAAACATTTGTAAATACATGTAAACATGTGTGATTTCAAATAAACACGTGTTTACACATTTGTACATGTGTCCACATGTTCATGTATGTGCAAACACATGCAAAGATATTTTAATGCTTGTGAACATGTGTGTTTGCGAATAAACACATGTTTATACTCATAAACATGTGCCCATATGTACATGTATGTTCCTTTATATATACACTTGTGTCTCAACGCAATTTCATTGTTTTAACACCTTTGTTATTACATATAAACATATGAAAACACAAATTGATATGTTTGCTCACACGTAGACATGTGAGTACACAAATAAACATGTTTGAATTCTGATATGCATATTCAAACACATGTTAACATATGTAAATGCGTTTGAAGATGTGTTATTTTCAATGAACACGTGTTTATAAACATAAAAATGTGTGCATATGTGCCGTTATGTTCAATAAATATACACATGTTTTTGAAAGTCATCACAATTATTTTAACGTCAAAGAGAATGCAAATAAACATGATATATGGGAGGTAGCCAGTACTTCCTTAGGTGGTATGCTCTTTTTCGTACTCCCAATTCCGGTCCTACTCCTCCTTGTTCGTTTCTCCTCAGGTTATACAAGAACGACTCTGTTTATTTGATAGTGACTATCATGATTTATCTTCTCCATCTTACGATCAAGTTTGGTTTGAAATTAAAGCTCTTAAAATCTTCTTTGATTTGGTACCTTGTTTTTACAAATCGGCCCAGTAACAGAAAAGTTGTACTGTTTTAAAGATTCAATGAAATTTCTTTGATAAAGGTAATACCGTTACTATTTATCGTTTAGACCACAATAAACACACATTTTAGACAATAATTTGCTTATTTCTTCACCAATTCTCAAAAAATATATACCAATGGAAAGCTAAGAACCAGCGCTTTCGTTTGGTACCATTTTTATTATAATCGGTTAAGGAATAAATAAGTTATGACCTTAAATTGATATTGTATGTCAATAGAGTGGACAAAAGTATAAGTGAGTATATAAAAGGTGATAAGTAACTGACATTTTTGTCAGTTGATTGAAGACCATCGAAGAGAGCAGACGTCTCTTTCCGTAAGTAAACTGTCAAATAAATCTTATTACAGTAACAAACGGCTCAATTGCGATATAGTGATGAATTAATTGTTCCGCAATGAAACATTTCCTGTTGTTGAATATCTCACCAACAGAAAATAACTTAACGCGAATTTTTCATTACACGAACTTTACAAAATTCTAGAACGCAGCTATCGGTTATTTTGAAAGAAGATACTGAAGACAAATAAATAAAACTGTGTTGTTTTTCTTATGCCACCTCCACAATAATAAGATAAATACATAAAAGCCTTGAAACAAATTAGAGTAAAGTATAAATAAGAAAACCCATTTCATGCATGCACAGAAAAAACAAGGTAAACACAGACAGCTTAGCCCATTAATTTCTCTTGATTATTAAACGATATGAATACCCTGATATCCCGAACTATGCAGAGTTCAGGTAGTTCTTTGATTTGCACAAGTTTCTAGAAACAAGTTAAGAAATTGAAACGTCAGTTTAGGTGGTTACAGAAAGTCTATTTCTTAAAAGAACAGTATAGTCAATGGATGTTTCATTAACCAATATAAATATTCAATGAAACACTGCTGATTTTCCAGAAAAATGTTCAAAACACAAAATTTGTTAAATAATATTTATGTGGATGTGTGAACACATTTTCATGTGTGTTCAACATTTTTTGCGTATTAACACATTTTGATGTGTGTTTGAACTTGTCTATCTGGAGTAACTCTTGGTATATTGGCATTCCAGATTCCCTCTGATAGCATATTATGGTTAGCCCTTTAACCACATTTTTACTTTCTTTTTACTTTTTCAACATGAACCTATCATAACTGCAGTTTGAATTTAAGAAAACAACCCTAAAGGGATTTAAATTATTTTGAGCTGAATACAGCAAAAAACTCCAAGTTTGTTGCTATAACAACGGCTTACTTCAAGGGAAACATTACGTCATTTCGTCATTTGATTTATGATAATTGAACAGTGAAGACGTATGAAAAGGTATGTGCGGCTTTCACTCGTATTTTAACTTTTCTGAACAGAATTTTTATAAATGTTTTTTTTTTATCAAACATATAAATATTTGAGAACACATGAGAAAAATCTGGAAAGCCAGGTTCGTGATTTTAAGACATTTTACAAAGAAAAGGCGTAATACATATTTCAATTCTTGTCGGTCACATGAAAATTCTTTACTTTGAATGCAAATTTACTAGGATGTTTTCAAGTATGCACACACATAATTTGTTAAGTAAAAATGTTCAATTTGTTCAAAATGAGCGTTGCGCTGGAACAAAAAGAAAATTTAGTTGCTTTGTCAGTGTTAAAAACCGAAAAAGTCTTCTCAAGCAAAACAACAAGAATTTAAGTGCTGCTTCATTGAATAGTATTACCGTGCATTTATAGGTGTGTCAAATGATCATTTACTAAAAACCTTTCCTTTGTTGATTACATTTGAAACTAGTAGTAAAAATACTCCTTTTTAATTTCTTTTTCAGTTACCCACAGCCAAGAAGAATATTCTAATTTTACTTATGTTTACTAGTTTATTTGTTCACTTTATTTTGGTTTATTTTCGTATTCAAAATGGATCATCCTCTAGCTTTTTTTTATTTTTATTTACGATTTGATTTTGTGGAAGCATTAGAATTTTGTTCGTCTCATGACCTAGATGTTACTGATTTCTTCCTTTTTTCTGATATAATTGCCGTATTTGATTGGTGGGACGCTATTGCTCTTTACCTTTTTTTAGAAGAAAACTATTTAGATTATGTTTTGTACATTGCTTTAAATTAATTCTTTTATGTTATCGTTTTATTTCGGTTTTTTTAAGTTTGTTACAAAAGGAGTAAAAAAAATTTAATGTGTAAGTTTATCAGAAGTAATGTTTATTATACCAGCCTCAGTTATTTGGAATTGTGAGAAGAAAATAGTAAGTAATATTTAACAATAATTGTGTTTCACTACATGTTTCTTTTTCAAAGTAGCCATTTACCGCACATTGGTCGTAATTTCCCGCATGACCGTAGGTATTTACCGCATGAGTGTAGGAATTTACCGCCGCATGGTAGCCATTTACCGCTCGATTGTTTGCTACTCTACAACGTTTATTGCACACAGAGTTGTCATTTACCGCACAATGGTCGCCATTTACCGTCCCATAGTTGCCATTTACCGCCAATGAACGTCAACTACTGAGCGGGAATAAGATACTCTTATGCGTTAAATGGTAACTTCCAGACGGGAAATGGATACTCTATTGTGTTAAATGGTAACATCCGGGTGGGAAATAATCACCTTGCAGTAGAAAAGAGTATTTGTTGGTGGGATATGACTTTGAGAAATCTATACTTACCTGTGTCATTATCTACTGAAAGATCCTTATGTTATTTAGTGTTTTGATTTAATATATGATATCAATTTCTGGAACTATATATACCACGTGCATTGCTATATAGCAATTTTGAAATGATGCATGTCTGGGTTCTCTTTGTTTTTGTTCTGCTTTTTTTTTGTTTTTTGTTTGTTTTTTTTCATGTTTAGGGAAATATAGCATAAATCAGCTATTAACAATTTTTTTTACATTTCAATAGCATATTCGCTAATGCTAAGCTAACTTAAAGATTTCGAGTTTCTGTAACCACCATAACTGTATACATATAATCGGTCGTTTGTATTTGCTATTACAAGAGATAGGGGCCCTTTAAATTTGACGGCTACTGTCTAGACAGGGATTTAAAGATCTAAGAGATCAAAGAATACCGCATCGCTTTGTTGTGTATGTTTCTCACGAATGCCATGTTAATTAGAACGTCTGGTTTTTTCAGTGGTAACCTTGCACTATTAAGAGAAGAGTTTTAGATTTAAAACCATGTCGTCTTCAGAGGGATCGGCGGTGCCGTTAGAGCAGATTTTAGATGAACTTAAAAGGAAAAAAGAAGAGAAAAAGCAAAGTTTTGTGCCACCTGAAGAAAGCCCTACAGAAACGGACACTGAAAACAGGGTTAAAGAATGGATCCTCGACCAGGAAGTCAGGCGATTTGAAGCGACCTCAATCCATGGAAAAAAGACAGAACTAAAAAAGACAGTTGAAAAAAAGACAGAAGGAAAAAAGACAGTTGAAAAAAAGACAGGAGGAAAAAAAAAAGTACAGAAGCCAAGGGTGAGAAGAGCTATTAAATGTAATATCTGTGGTATAAGACAAAAAAACATATGGCGGCACAAAAAGACAGTACACGCGGGGATGCCAAAAGAAAAAAAAGTGGTTTCAAGACGTGGCTACGTGGTTAGAATTTGCCCTATTGGATCCTGCTGCACCATTGTCGAAAGACTAAAGGACCATCTAGTCAGATATCATAAATTCAACAAAAATAGTGAAGAGCTGAAAAAACTTTTAAGGAGAGCGGAACCTTTAACTGAACAACAAACTGAAACAGAAACAGAATCGGAGTTAGATGAAAATCAAATGGATATAAAGGAGGAACAGAATACAGAATCAGATATTATTCCACCATCTCATTCAGTCACTCCAGTTAAGGGTAAAAGCATTGATCTTCAAACCGGAGATAAGGTAAACTTTTATTTTATGTACAAACTATATTTTCCAGGTTTCAGATGTTTGCAAAGACTAATTCAAATTGTTGCAAAATAACTACTAAGTATGTATTGTCTACAATCTGTGAAAACATTCCAATATGTACACAAACCATGTATGTGTAGAATAACATGTATATATACTTTTAAACACTAATGCAGACACACACACACACACACACACACACACACACACCTGCATATCAGTCACGTTTGCTTGAAAGAATTCATTTAAGTGAACGCATGCTAATACACAGAAATATGCGTGTACACACATGTTCATTTGTTTGAACACATACATGTTTATGAGAAAAAAATTTTGTGTTCACATATATATGAACACGTTTTTACACGTATCCACAATTGCGTTCAAGTACCTAAATAGATATGTGTTTATACACTAGAACACGTGTAAATGAATACATATGTCTGCAAAAAAAACATGTTTACATACTAATTCAAATTAATTGTGCATTAATAAAAGCAAACACATATTAACACACAAACCGATGTCTCCACATATACATGTTTGTTCTCTTATACATAGATGTGTTTGCATAGGAATCAACATGTGTTCATACGCATGAACATTTGAAAGAAAATTAAGACAGTTTTCATTTTCTGATAGAAATGATCAAGTAAATATAAACATGAGTGAATACACACAGACATGTGTTTATACATAGACAGATTTGTGAACACATAAATAGATATGTGCACTATTATTTGCACCTGTTTTTAAGCACAAAAAATATAGATATGTCGCATATCATGGTCCCAATCTACACATGTTTATGTATACCTATGTGTTTACCCACATAAACATTGGGTAGAAGGATACACATATACACGTTAGCATAGGTGTGCTCAACTGCAGTGACACATGTTTGTGCTTGTAATTTTGTAACTATATATAAACATGTGTGATTACACATAAACATGTGCAAACACACATTATTATGCATTAACACACAAACATACCAATGCATATGTGTTTATACACAAACACATAGATGTGTTCACTATTACACATCATATTTCACATTTACACATATTTGTGTATATATGAACATGTGTTTGCACACACAAACAGGTGCAAACACATAAACAGGAGTGCTCAATTTGATCTATACATGTCTTCATAAGTAATCACATTTTGTGTCTGAAATCACCTTTATTCGTTTAGCAGATGCTGTATGTTTATTCTTGCCTAGCAATTTGATTGTTATTCTGACTTGTTTTTTTTATTCCAGCCCGGAGAACGTGTAAAAGATTTTGTTAGGGTAATACCAATTGGATACAGGAAAGACTCTAAACACTCTAAAGCAAGAAAAAGACTGGAAACAATTACAGGACATACGGTAACATTGTTTCTATCTTCATGAATAAATTCATCAATATTCAGATGTTCACACTTATATAGCCTGGTAGTGACAACAAAATAATAACATTATTCCTTACAATTTTTTTTTAGGCGTCAGTAGCTGTACAAACAGAGAACAGAGCACCCTTTGTAAATGTGGAAGCTGAGTATCAGATGCATTCTCCCAGTCGTCCTACGGAAAAGGTATTTCTATTGCATTTTTTCTATTCAACTGACCATAATATTCACGCATAGTAAAACTTACATAAATAATTCTAGCATAGACTAGCGTAAATCACGCAAAGTATTAAGCTTTCTGGTAATTAATGATATGGATAGATACAAATTTCAAAGTATTATATTAAGTTGAACTTGTCCAAGATTACCTATGTATAAACGAAAGACTTGAATCAAAGAAATATCACTGGTAATGTAAATTCATTTTATGCAGATTCACATGTTCTTAATTTATGTCGATTTACAGTCGTAAAAGCACTTGTGAGTTAATAAAAGCTCAAGCATTATATTGAAAATCAATTCAGTTTTTGAGTAGCCATATACCGTTTTTTCGTAGTCATTTCCCGCAGTAAGGTTGTTTTTTCCCGCACTAATGTTGCACTTTACCGCATAAGAGTTGGTTTTTACCGCACGGTAGATTAATACATTTGGGCGGTAGTAGGTAACTCTGTGTGTCATTTACCGCTTTATAGTTGTCGTTTACCGTACGGTACTTGGATACCATTATGCGGTTATCTAGTACACTGTTGGCCACTTACCGCATAAGCGTTGTCATTTACCGTACGGTAGTTAGATACTGTGATGCGGTAATGGGTTACAAAGTTGTCATTCACCGCCTATTGACTGCGGTAGATGGTTACCCTCTGGCGGGATATTGTTACACCTATGCGGGAAATACTTACCTGTTAGCGGGAAATGACGACTGAGGGGCGGGAAAAGGCAACTTTCGTACGTTTCTCCGAAATAAAAAACATATTTTTCTTGCAACAGTTTTATTTTTATCGTTTTATGCACATAGACAAATATGCTAAGACATGTATATTGGTTAAACCATTAAACCTTTTCTAAGAAATGTATACACATTTTTCGTAAACATATGAATATTGGTGCATGATTATACACATGCATGTATGAATAAAAAATGTAGGCGTGTCAATTGATAAATTTACACAAATATGGATATGAATATACTAATTCACAACAAATATAAACATGAGTGTGCATGTGCTTGAAAATGTACAAGACTGTGATTACATAGATAAACATGTGGGTAGAATTTGCAAATGTGTATATACATAAACAGATATATGTAAACCTTGTTGTATGTGTTTACATTGATAAACATGATTCCACATGCATACACATATAACAACAATTTCAAATCTGTGTGGACAGATCTTTGCACATGTGTGAGCTTATATAGACATGTGTACATGCACTAAGATGAGTATACACATATATGCATAATGAGTTCACAAATGCACATGTGAGTAGTAACATATGAAACATGTGTTTGCACATTATACATAAGTGTGTATACCTTTGAGCATGTGTTTGAAAATGTACAAACATGTGATTACATATATAAACATGTGGGTAGACTTTGCGCATATGTATAAACATAAACAGATATATGTTAACCCTCTTCTATGTGTTTAAACATGTTTCCACATACATATACATATATGAACATCTTCACATCTGTGTGAACAGATCTTTGCACATGTGTGAGCTTATACAGACATGTGTAAGATGAATACACACATATATGCATATATGTACACAAATACACATGTGAGTAGAGACATAAACATGTGTTTACACATTATGCATAAGTGTGTATACCTTTGAACATGTGTTTGAAAGGTACAAACATGTGATTATATATATAAACATGTGGGTATACTTTGCACTTGTTTATATACATGAACAGATATATGTACGAATTGTTGCATGTGTTTA
>MJUU01020444.1:0-25860 GCA_002080025.1 Modiolus philippinarum
GGGCTGATAATGGGTCTGATATGAAAAATGGCATGTTATAATCTATATACATGTTGTATATTACCATCATCAGTATACTTTGGTATAAACATGCATCATATGATGTATGTACAGTCAGGGGTGTAACCTATTCAAGTTATCAAATGAAGTACTTTTGTGTAACTGAATTGAGTGATCATGTATTTTCAGCAGTAACTTATTTAAGTTATCAAGTGTTGATTTCTTGAAAATGTCAAACTTAGATTACAAATTTCTTCATGATAAAGATTTTTCTCAAACAAACAATAGTTTTTCCCATATGGTTTAGAATCTTAACTGTGTAATTACCCAACAATTATAAATGCGCAAAGAGAGGAAATACATGCGCCAACCCCCATAAAGATTGGACCCTTGGGAAATTAAATCTCAATTATCTTTGAAATGGTTCATCAAAATCAATTAGACAGGCCATCATTAGATTGAGGTCAATTTGAACTACTTAATATATGTGTAATAATAAACTTAACTGTGACCAATAAGTAAGAATTCAAACAAAACTGAATATAATGTAAAAAAAGACTTCAATAACTGAATGAAGTTATCAGCAGAGTAATGTCCCTTGATCAACAAAACAGTAACTCATATAGGTTATTGCTTCATAACTGGTGTAAGTTATTTAAAGAAAGTCAGTAATTCATAGTAACTCATTTAAGTGATTTTGGTGATAACTTATTTAAGTTGCACCCCTGACTGATGTATGTAACATGTATAATGAGGGTATTTATAAAATAACTGAAATTAGCCGAAATCCAAAGGGCAAAAAGAAAAAGTAGGTACATAACCACTGGAAAAATTGTATACATACGTGGTTGTATGTCTTGATGTATATGTTCTCGACTTTGTGTTAGTACAGAATAAGAATATGTTATTTCCAATTATTGGACCCAGATGGATATATAAATTTGCAGAGGTATTTCCTCTTTCACAATCGCCTTTCACTTATTTCATACATATTTCTCACTCACTCTCACTCATACCTGATTTTAATGATAAGACATAAACACTGAACATCAAAACATTGTTACATATTGTATGTATATCTCTATAAACTGAGAATCACCAAACCACCAAAGTACTCATACTGCAAGCTTTTATGATAGTATTCCTTGTTCATAATAATATACATGTAAATGTAAAAGTCAGCTTACTTTCAGTTTGGTCTATTCATTTGTATAAAGTCTCTATACTGACTTACCAATGACTCAAGTATAAACTGTCTCCCACATTGTCTACATGGTTTCCTTACTCCAACTAAAAAAGAAAAACAAAAACATGAGTTTTTGTATTTATTTTTTTTTTCAAAAACATAACCATATTTCAACTACAAATCATACATTTATATGAAAACGTAACAGTGAAAACTAGAGCTGTCGCCTGATGGCAGCCAGTAATACCCCCACTAATTATACCCCCCGCAAACAAAGTTTGGGGGGTATATAGGAATCACCCTGTCCGTCCGTCCGTCAGTCTGTCCGTCCATGTACCTTGTCAGCGCATTTTCTCCTAAACAGTTGCTTGGATTTTCATGAAATGTTACACAGTTGAAGTACACCGCCTGAAGATGTGCATAAAGTCATATGGTTGCTGCCGGATATTTTGAAGGGGAGATAATTCGTCTTTCAATATTTTCTTGAAAAGGGGGGAGGACGAACCTTGTCAGCGTATGTTCTCCTAAATGACTGCTTGGATTTTGATGAAATGTTACACAGTTGTAGTACACCACCTGAAGATGTGCATGAAGTCATATGGTTGCTGCAGGAAATTTTGAAGGGGAAATAATTTGTCTTTGAATATTTTCTCGAAAAGGGGGAGGACGAACCTTGTCAGTGCATGTTCTCCTAAATGGCTGCTTGGATTTTGATGAAATGTTACACAGTTGTAGTATACTACCTGAAGATATGCATGAGGTAAAATGGTTGCTTTCTGAAATTTTGAAGGGGAGATAATTTGTCTTTGAATATTTTCTCAAAAAGGGTGGAGGACAAAACTTGTCAGCACATGTTCTCCTAAACGGCTGCTTGGATTTTAATGAAATGTTACACAGTTGTAGTACCCCACCTGAAGATGTGCATGAAGTAATATGGTTGCTTTCTGAAGTTTTGAAGGGGAGATAATTCGTCTTTGAATATTTTCTTGTAAAAGGGGAGGACGAACCTTGTCAGCACATGTTCTCCTAAACGGATTTTTGGATTTTGATGAAATGTTACACAGTTGTAGTACGCCACCTGAAGATGTGCATGAAGTAATATGGTTGCTGTCCGAAATTTTGAAAATGAGAAAATTCTCCTTGAATAATTTCTGGAAAAAAGAGAGAAGGTATATCTATATGTCCATACTTGTATTGTGTCCACATTTGTACTGTGTCCACAAATGTATTGTGTCCACATACACTTAAGTTATGTTAAGTTCCTACTACACACACAATCTTGGCCATTGCGGTCCGTGTGTGTTTATACTATGGTATCTGGTTATTAGTCGGATCTGGAGGAACTCTTGTGTGTGAAGGAAGAAAGAATATTGGCGGGCCCGCACGAGAGAGCGCTCTACAGTTCAACAGACTTCAGTTGGTCATTGCACACTGTTTACTGGTGAGTTTCAATAATTTTACATGGTAGCAGAGCCCACGGGATAGCCTAATGAAAAATGGCAAGCAGTAGCTTCAAAAACCCGCCCTCATTCGATCCAAAAGTAATGACATACGAGACGTGGAAGCGAGACGTGGAAGAATGAAATCGAAGTATGGAAACTTGTTACTGATCTAGATGACAAAAAGCAAGCCCTCGCCGTTTCTTTGTCATTAAAAGGGAATGCCAGGGATGTGGCTATGGAAATCAAAGCCGCCGATCTGGCTAAAGATTCTGGAATGGAAACACTGATTGCAAGTTTGGACAAAGTTTTTAAAAGGGATGATAAAGATAAAGCTTATGAAGCTTATAAAAACTTTGACTCCTATCACAAACCTGATGAAATGTCTATGTCAGATTACATAATGGAGTTTGACAAACGCTACAACAAAGCTAAGAAATATGAAATGACTCTTCCTGATGCAGTATTAGCGTTTAAATTGTTAGACAATGCTGGACTCTCAACTAAGGACAAACAGTTAGCTCTTACAGCATCAAGTGATCTTAAATATGCAGCTATTAAATCTGCCCTCCAACGCATATTTGGAGAAAGTCCCAGTGCATGTGCCCCTGACATGCCAAGCATTACTATTAAACAAGAACCAGTATATTATACGCAACAAAGGCGTTTCAACCGCAAGTCTGAGGCTAAACCAACAGGGACAAACCCCATTAACAAGTTTGGGAAAAGGACCAAGTGTGCTGTATGTCAAAGCGTTTTCCACTGGGCAAAAGACTGTCCTGACAAAACCAGTTCAGCAAAAATCACCGAGCATACTGAGAGTGAGTCTGATATTGTTGAAAATTGCAATGTAACACTTTTCACGAAAGAACCTTCAGCAAATGAAATTTTTGTACTTGAGTCGACAGGATCTGCCATTATAGACACAGCCTGTACAAGAACAGTGTGTGGAGAGAAATGGTTTGATGAATTTGTTAAAGTAGCAGATAATAATGACATTCAAACTTTCCCGAGTTATCGGGCTTTCAAGTTTGGAGATGGAAAAGTTGTCAACTTGTTTCGTAGAGCAATAATTCCTGCTGAGTTTGGAAAAACACAAGAATGCAAAATAGAAATAGAGGTGGTAAAAGCTGACATTCCCCTTTTGCTTAGCAAATCTTGTCTTAAGAAGGCAAGTACCGTCTTGGATTTAAAAAATGATAAGGCTACAATGTTTGGCAGCCCAGTATGCCTAGAATTTACATCAAGCGGTCACTATTGTGTAAATATTCTCAAAAACAATGACATGTCAATTGAAAATGAACATGAGGAAGTACTTGAACTCACTGAAATGACACCAAAGGAAAAGGTTAAAGCTCTTGACAAGCTACACAAACAATTTGGCCATGCATCTGTTGATCGTTTGAGCAAACTTTTGATTAATGCAGGAACAAGTGATCAGGAAACTATGGAGCTGTGAAAAATGTGAAATCTGTATAGTGAACAAGACACCAGCACCTAGACCAGCTGTAGTACTGCCATTAGCTACTCAATTTAATGAAACTGTAGCCGTTAATTTACATGAACTCGAACATGGCATTTATTATCTCCACATTATAGATGAATTTACTAGATTCAGTGTAGGAAGCATTATGAGGTCAAAGCTTTCTTCTGAGTTTGTAAAAAAGTTCCTAGAATCATGGATTGCAGTTCATGGAGCCCCAAAGAGATTGTACAGTGATAATGGTGGGGAATTTAACAATGATGAGGTTCGTGAAATGGCTGAAAATTTTGATATAGAAGTTAAAACAACAGCAGCATATAGCCCATGGAGCAATGGTTTACTTGAACGGCATAATCAGACACTTACTGAAATTTTGCTAAAAGTTAAATCAGACAACCAATGTGATTGGGAAACTGCACTAAGCTGGGCTTTAATGGCCAAGAATGCGTTGGACAATGTTCATGGATATAGTTCATATCAGTTGGTGTATGGCAGAAACCCTAATCTCCCTAGTGTATTGACAAGTAAACCCCCTGCCTTAGAAGGCACAACAATGAGTGCTGTTGTAGGAGGACATATTGAAGCACTATACTCAGCTCGATCAGCTTTCACCAAGAGCGAGTGCTCAGAGAGGATCAGGAGAGCTTTGAGAAAACAAACAAGGCCGAGTGGCATACAATATCACAGGAGACAAGGTTTATTACAAGAGAAACGAGAGTAATGAATGGAAAGGCTGGGTGTAGTTATCGGTCAAGATGGAGCAGTTATTTTTATTAGACATGGAGGAATACTTGTTAGAGTTCATCAATGTAGACTAAAAAAGATTTCACATGTAGATGATAAAACTGTCAAAGTTTCCAATGACATGAATGACAACAAAGACAAAGTATCAACAGATGCAATCTAAAATAGTGAAAAAGACATGACATATGATAGTGATTCAGACACTGAACCAATGAACAATCAAGATAATGATAGCCAAATTTACAATGAAGAGGCAAATGGAAATGTTGGTGCGGAACTTGAACGGTTTCAAGTTCAAGATGTTAAAGTAGGTCAAACATTAAGATATCGTAATGTGGAAAATGGAGAACATTGTGTTGCTGAAGTCGTTGGTCGTGCAGGCAAAACAACAGGTAATAACAAGCACTGGTTTAATCTGAAGTATATGGAACCTGATAGTCTGAAAGGAGCAGAAATTTCTGTTGATTTGAGCAAAGTACAACAGCTTGAAAACATAAATGACAATTTAAAATCAAATCTTGATAATGAGACGGCCTTAATTTTGGAAAATATTCCATTTAAGGATGCGAAACTTAAAGAGCTCGATTCATGGAAGAAAAATGGCATATATGTGGAACGAAAAAACCTTGGCCAGAAATGCATTTCTACCAGATGGATATGTAACCTTAAGGATACCCCAGATGGTACTATACACAAGGCAAGATTGGTTGCAAGGGGGTTTGAGGAAATTAACAAAGAATATCTGCCCAAAGATTCACCTACTTGTGGGTCTGACTCTCTTAGACTTGTGCTGGCTGTCTTGGCTCAAAGACAGTGGCAAACACACACAATGGACATAAAGACTGCATTTTTTGCAGGTTGCCCAAATAGAAAGAGAAATTTTTGTAAAGCCACCACCTGAAGCTAACTGTAAACATGTTGTTTGGCAGCTTTGTAAATGTGTATATGGTTTGTCAGATGCCTCTCTCAGTTGGTACAATCGAGTGAAAGAAGTACTTGAACAATGTAATGTACATGTGTCAAAAGTTGACCCAGCTGTATTTTTTTGGCAAAATAAGACGGGATCAGTAGATGGGGTGCTTGCTCGTCATGTGGATGACTTCTTGTGGGGTGGAACTCAAGAATTTGAGAAAGAAGTAATCAACCAAATTCGTTCAATCTTTCATGTTGGAAAAGAGGATCTAGAAGAGAATGGCTCGTTTCCTTTTGTAGGAATTGAACTTTCAAAGTATGGTAGGAATATTATCTTACAACAGAAGTCATATCTCAACAACATGCAGTCAATTTCTATTGAGAAAAGAAGACAAGCTGATAAATTAGCACCAATTAATAAGAATGAGAAGGAACAACTTCAGTCAAAAATTGGACAAATATTGTGGATGGCAAGACAATCTCGCCCAGATGTGATATTTGAAGCATCGAATCTAGCATCAAGTTTGAAGACTGCCACTGTCCAAACATTAATTGATGCCAACAAAGTAATTAAAAACTTAAAGTCAGAAAATGTGTCACTGAAATTTCAAAATTTAGGACCAAATGACTGTGTTAAACTTTTGGTGTTTAGCGACTCCTCTCTAGGAAATTTGCCTGATGGTGGGACACAAGGTGGACACTTTATTGCACTTGTAGGGGAAAACTGTATAATTTCACCATTGACATGGGCATCAAAAAGAACAAGAAGAATAGTGCGTAGTACGCTGGCAGCTGAAACACTTGCAATGGTAGATGGCATTGATAATGCAATTTATCTGGCATCTTTATACTCTGAACTTATGAAAGGAAAAGCAAATCCTACCAGCCTACCGATTATTTGCATCACTGACTGCCACTCTTTGCTTGATGCTATTATGTCCACCAAACAAACAAATGAAAAACGGTTGAGACTTGAAATAAGTGGAATCAAGGAACTGATCAACAACTGCCAGATTGAAGCCATTAAATAGATTGAAACAAAAAGCCAGCTTGCAGATTGCTTAACTAAAAGGGGAGCCTCACCCTTGAACCTGCTTAAAGCACTTGAGACAGGTGCTTGGCGGGATCAGTGCCTGAAAATGTAAACAATTAAAGGGAACTGTGTAGATATGTAAAAAGGCATGCCCTTAATATCTGTATATAATGATTGACACAACTTTACAAAGGCATGCTCGGAATATCTGTATATATTGATTGACACAACTTAATGTTTTAAAAGAAAGAAGGGGAATTTGTTAAGTTCCTACTACACACACAATCTTGGCCATTGCAGTCCGTGTGTGTTTATACTAATGTATCTGGTTATTAGTTGGATCTGGAGGAACTCTTGTGTGTGAAGGAAGAAAGAATATTTTGGCGGGCCCGCATGAGAGAGTGCTCTACAGTTCAACAGACTTCAGTTGGTCATTGCACACTGTTTACTGGTGAGTTTCAATAATTTTACAGTTTACACTTGCCATATTGATTCAGGGTTCAATTAGCGGGGGGTATAACTGGATGCCATTCGTTGACAGCTCTAGTTGAACCCTGAATCAATATGGCAAGTGTAAATTTAAGTTTGTGTGGACACAATACAGTCGTGGACACAATGATATACCTCCCCCCTTTCTCCAGAAAATATTCAAAGATTAAATATTTCCCCTACAAAATTTTGGGCAGCAACCATATACCTTCATGCACATCTTCAGGTGGTGTACTTTAACAGTGTAACATTTCATCAAAATCCAAGCAGTCGTTTAGGAGAACATGCACTGATGAGGTTCGTTCCTCCCCCCTTTTCCAGAAAATATTCAAAGTCAATTTATCTCCCCTTCAAAATACCGGGCAGGAACAATATAACTTCATGCACATCTTCAGGTGGTGTACTACAACTGTGTAATATTTCATCAGAATCCAAGCAGCTGTTTAGGAGAACATGCACTGAAAAGGTTCATTCCCCATTGCCAAATAATATTCAAAGACGAATTATCTCCCCTTCAAAATTTCAGGCAGTAACCATAACACTTCATGCACATCTTCAGATAGTGTACTATAGCTGTGCAACATTACATCAAACTCAAAGCAGCCGTTTAGGAGAACATGCGCTGAAAAGGTTGTCGCCCCCCCCCCTTTTTTCAGAAAATATTAAAGTAAAATTATCTCCCCTTTAAAATTTCGGACAGGAACCATATAACTTCATGCACATCTTCAGGTGGTGTACTATTACTGTATAACATTTCATCAAAATCCAAGCAGCCGTTTAGGAGAACATGCGCTGACAAGGTTCATCCCCCCTTTTTGCCAGATAATATTCAAAGCCGAATTATCTCCCCTTCAAAATTTTGGACAGCAACCATATCACTTCATGCAATCTCCATATGGTGTACTACAATTGTGTAACATTTCATCAAAATCCAAGCAGCCTTTTAGGAGATCATGCCCTGACAAGGTACAAGGACGGACGGACAGACGAACAGATGGACAAACATTGCAGGAGTATAATGAAAACTACCTATTGCCCAAATTTTGAAATAAAATTTAAGCATTAGCAAGTGTCAACTTTTTTCCTATATCTCATTTACCATCAAAAACTTATAAAAAACAAAAATTTCACAAAGAACTATCTTTAAACTAGAGGCTCAGAGACTGAGCCTGTATTGCTCACCTGGTTCTTAAAGGTAAACCCTTTTGTTTTGGGCTAAACAAAGTTAAAGCCTTTTCTTTTGGGCAAAATAAAGGTAAAGCCTTTTGTTTTGGGTAAAACAAAGGTAAAGCCTTTTCTTTTGAAACGGCTTTTGTTTTGGGTAAAACAAAGGTAAAGCCTTTTCTTTTATGGTAAAACAAAGGTAAAGCCTTTTCTTTTGGGTAAAACAAAGATAAACCCTTTTGTTTAGGGTAAAACAACGGTAAACCCTTTTGTTTTGGGTAAAACAAAGGTAAACCCTTCTTTGTTGGGGTAAAAAGACTTGAAAAGAAACCTGGGTGTACAGTTAGGATAAAATGAGTCAAAAACATGTCAAATATGTCACCCTTGTCAAAAGGTCATGACCTCTTTTTCATAAAATTTAAAACCAAAGTCAAAGGTACACATTATATTTATAATTGCCTAAAAGATCTGACATCGCTTTCCTTGATGTGAAAATAAAGGGCTATGCCAAGCGCAGCATGATATGACCGCAGCGTGTCGAACTCTGAAATTTGAACAAGTGTAAAATAAAATTAATGTGGACACAGTAATTTGCTGGACACAATAAGGACCTTGTCACAGAAATTAACTGGACACAAACTGGTGAAAATGAAAAAAAGCTCTTTTAATCCCTTACTACTAGGATATTGTAAGAGCTAAGAAATTCTGTTAACTACCATCAAGAGAAATCCAAAGAATAAAACTCATGTTGAAATCCAATGAAAAATAAAGATTTCACATGTTTTGAAGTATTGCAATTTGGCCCCTTTGAACCATTATAGCTTGGAAACTGAAGAGCAACGTAAAATATACTGCCATATCACTGAAAGCTTAAAAAGAGAACAATCCAAAGATAAAAATCCCATCAAAATCTAATGAAAAATAGACTTCACATATTTCTAATGATTGCAATTTTGACCTCTTTGACCCCTTATAGCTCGGAAACAGTAAGAGCTACCTCAAATCTGTTGACATAACCCTGAAAGCTTACATTGAGAGGAATCCAAAGAAAAAAATCCCATCAAAATCTGACGTAAAATAAAGATTTTACATATTTCTAAAAATAGCAATTTTGGCCCTTTTGACCCCTAAAAGCCCGGAAACGGTAAGAGCTACGCCAAATCTGTCGTCATATCTCTTAAAGCCTACAATGAGAGGAATCTTAAGAAAAAAATCCCATTGAAATTGGAAGAAAAATAAAAATTTTAGGAAATCTGCATGTTTGCAATTTTTGCCCCATTGGGCCCCTGGTAGCTTGGAAAAGGAACAAGTTATTAAAAATCTAATGGTGCAGCGCTATGTTAATTTTTCATAAGGAATCCACTGCAAAAAACTGCATCAAAATCGGACTAAAAATAAAAAAATTAAATTTTTGAAATTTGCCCCCTTTGGGCCCCATTTATCTCATGAACGGCACATGCCACATGAAATTCGTTGGCATACTACTGACTGGAAATTTCCTCAGGAAGACACTGAAAGAAACCCCATCAAAATATGATGAATAAAAAAGATTCTACAGTCAAATATGCTAAAACATCAAATTTAACCCTTTTTGGCCCCTTTTCCCAAAACGGGTGGGGCTACAATGACCAAAACTAAGCCAAGCCTTCCTTTTGTGCCAAGGAACATTTTGTTAAAATTTCATAAGGATTGGTCAACTGAAACTAAAGTTATTGACCAAAAACAAAAGTGTCTACAGACAACGACGACAACGACAACGACGACGACAACAACGACGCCGACGACGACGACAGCACTATACCATTATACGACCGCAAAAATTTTTGCGGTCGTATAAAAATGATACACAATGTATATTAATGTGTATTGATTTTGACTATGAAATTTATATGCATCTTATGATTAATATCACAGATGTGTATATAGTATTTCAATACTTAATAAAGTGTATGATTCACTATTTTACTGACAAAAATCAAAATATATATATAACTTGATATCCAAAGAGCTGCACCACCTTTCAATATACAATCACATCAATGTACAATGTTATGATGTACTTATAGTCCTGTTTTGCAGTATATGAAGCTGAGGTTTAAAACAGTCACCAGGAGTAAGTTTTTTACTTATGCTTATCACCCATTATATTTGAATGATTTGAAATACATGGCCATGGCCAGTAACCATTTTTTTGCTTGTTCATTGTCCTTATAAAAAATAAACTGTGGACACAGGATATGTCTCGCCCGCCCCTTGCATTGCCTTAATTTGCACATTGATCTACTGCAGCAGCAATAAAAATAAAATATAATCTTTAACTGTGTTTACAATTTCCTTGGAAAAAAAATGATGTGATCTTTCATGCATGAATAAGAAGCCAGGGCCACCATCTGGGCGTGGAATTGGTATGTACTCCCCAAGACGCAACTGCATGTCAAATATCAAGTGTCTAGGACTACTGGTATAGGCTGTACAAACTGCTTGCTAAAAACTTAATGTGATCGTTCATGCATGACTAAGGGGCCAGGTCCGCCAATCGGGCATGGAATCGGTATGTACTCCCCAAGACGCAACTGCATTTCAAATATCAAGTGTCTAGGACTACTGGTATAGGCTGTACAAACTGCTTGCTAAAAACTTAATGTGATCGTTCATGCATGACTAAGGGGCCAGGGCCGCCATTCGGGCATGGAATGTATGTACTCCCCAAGATGCAACTGCATGTCAAATATCAAGTGCCTAGGACTACTGGTAAAGGCTGTACAAACTGCTTGCAAAAACTTAATGTGATCGTTCATGCATTATTAAGGGGCCAGGGCCACCATCTGGTTGGGGAATCGGTATGTACTCCCCAAGACGCAACTGCATGTCAAATATCAAGTGCCTAGGACTACTGGTATAGGCTGTACAAACTGCATGCTAAAAACTTAATGTGATCATTCATGCGTGAGTAAGGGGCCAGGGCCACCATCCGGGTATGTACTCCCTAAGACGCAACTGCTTGTCAAATATCAAGTGCCTAGGACTACTGGTATAGGTTATACAAACTGCTTTCTAAAAACTTAATATGATCGTTCATGCGTGACTAAGGGGCTTAGGGCCACCATTTGGGCGTGGAACTGGTATGTACTCCCAAAGATGCAACTGCATGTCAAATATCAAGTTCCTAGCACTACTAGTATAGGCTGTACAAACTGCTTGCTAAAAATTTAATGTGATCATTCATGCGTGACTAAGGGACAAGGGCCACCATCAGGGCGTGGAATCAGTATGTACTCCCCAAGACGCAACTGCATATCAAATATCAAGTGCCTAGGACTACTGGTATAGGTTGTAAAAACTGCTTGCTAAAAACTTAATGTGATCGTTCATGCGTGACTAAGGGGCAAGGGCCACCATCCGTGTGTGGAATCGGTATGTACTCCCCAAGATGCAACTGCATGTCAAATATCAATGGCCTAGGACTACTGGTATAGGCTGTACAAACTGCTTGCTAAAAACTTAATGTGATCATTCATGCATGACTAAGGGGACAGGGCCACCATCCAGGAGGGGAATCGGTATGTATTCCCCAAGACACAACTGCATGTCAAATATCAAGTGCCTAGGACTACTGGTATACGCTGTACAAACTGCTTGCTAAAAACTTAATATGACTGTTCATGCATGACTTAGGGGCCAGGGCCACCATCCGGGCGTGGAATCTGTATGTACTCCCCAAAACGCAACTACATGTTAAATATCAAGTGCCTAGGACTACTGGTATAGGCTGTACAAACTGCTTTCTAAAAACTTATGAGCTCGATTCATGCGTGACTAAGGGGCCAGGGCCACCATCCGGGCATGGAATAGGTATGTACTCCACAAGACCCAACTGCATGTCAAATATCAAGTGCCTAGGACTACTGGTATAGGCTGTACAAACTGCTTGCTAAAAACTTAATATGATCGTTCATGCATGACTAAGGGGCCAGGGCCACCATCAGGGCGTGGAATCCGTATGTACTCCCCAAGACGCAACTGCATGTCAAATATCAAGTGCCTAGGACTACTGGTATAGGCTGTACAAACTGCATGCTAAAAACTTAATGTGATCGTTCATGCGTGACTAAGGGACGTGGAATCGGTATGTACTCCCAAAGACACAACTGCATGTCAAATATCAAGTGCCTAGGACTACTGGTATAGGCTGTACAAACTGCTTGCTAAAAACTTAATGTGATCATTCATGCATGACAATGGGGCCAGGGCCACAATCTAAGTAGGGATTTGAGTTGTACCCATAATAATGCAACTGCACATCAAATACTATGGACCTACAACTTACATAAGCTTGTTAATTCACAATAGTTTGCAATCGTTGACGCCGCCGCCGCAGCCGCTGGAATCGCTATCCCTAAGTCTTGCTTCTGTGACTTTTTTGTCGCGGGAGACAAAAATTAATCCATGTAAATAATTTAAATTCTATCTTGGACTTATATTAGAATATTAGATGTATCTCATACCAAATTGCCTCTTATACATTTGTACTAGTAAACAGTTATGATGTGGTCATAAAGGCAATATTATAGAAGACAGCATACCCCAAAATTGGGTGCAGAATGAATGTTAGTAATAACTTAATGGAGGCAGGTAGAGAGTGACAAACAAGTATTCTGTGAAGAGGCTTCAATTGCACTTAAACATTTATATATATTGATACAAAGTGAATACAAATATAAAACCCAGTCCCACCCAACACATGTTATTATAGTACTGTATCATATCAATAGATATAATATTATAAACCTAAACAACCCCGTTTAAATCTCTCTCTACCTTTGTACCAAATTAAATACCATGAAAAGTCATTGATTTCACTTTAAATGAGGCATGAAATGAACTCAAGACTTATTGAAATATATGTTTTACATATTTTTCATATTTTAACATGTTAACACATGCATGACATGTACATGATGTACGTCATTTGATTTCCTATGATATCATCAAACAGAATTTGTTAATTTGTACTGCATTGTTGTTGTTAACTAATTTGGTAAAATCTACACTAGAGGCTCAGTAGAAATGGAAAACACAGTAAAATTTAAAGAGTATTTATGGCTTTATTTTATAATTTACATCTCCCAACTCATTCGCTACTCAAGGGCCTGTGGTCGATACAGTGACTACCTTGATAGAGCTCAGTTGCTTACAAATAGGCTACTTAAGCAAGGGTATGTTGCCCATAACTTGAGGTCATCACTACAGAAGTTTTATGGTCAACATCACGATCTTGTGGACCGCTATGAGATATCTCTTTCCCAGATGACAACAGATCTTTCTCTTTGCCACTAAAGTTTGATTTTCCTCTACCGGCTACCGGATTTGACTTTTCTACCGGAGTTGACATGTTCAACACAGCGGGTGTCTTATAAGAAGCAGGAGATGCTTACTCTACCGGTGCACCTGATCTCACCCATGGTTTTTATTGGGTCTGTGTTGTTCATTTTTGTATATGTGCGTATCTTCATTTTCTTTTCTGTGACGTGCTCATGTTAGTCTTCGTTTCTTCGTTTTTCGGACGTTGCCATTGTCCTTGGATTGTTCTTTTCAGACTGACGGTTCGGTTCTCACCTACTTTACATATGTACCCCCAGTTATGGTAACATGCACAAAAGTGTTATTTCATGAGGAAGTTAGTGTGTACTCTCATAGATACTTATTTCCTGAATAAAGCATCAAAAATTCAGGAAGAGGGCCAGGGTAGAATTTTTTAATGAATCAAGGGCCTGTTGTTGTACCATATTGACAAAGCATAACAACATGTGACATGAAGAGTCAAAAATACAGCAAATGGAAATAATTCAGCTGTTCTACATGTCATGCACTATCTGACATCAAATCCAGCCTTAAACTAGAGGGTCTCATGAGCCTGTAGCTCACCTGGTCCAAAGCTGGCATAGACAAAATAACCTCAATGATTAAGGTCTCATTTTCTAGTGTGATAATAAACCTAGATGTAATATGACCCACTGTGTCAGAGGAGATGAATGTGTTTTCCCATAGGGTCCAATATTGTTAAACTTAGTTCCCTGCTGGTGGTCATCTGGGTCTGATGGGGACTTGCTGGACACATTTTTTAAAGGGGACCAACTAAGGACAGTTGTGACGAATTATGATTCCAATTGGCCAAGTAGTCTCAGAGCAGATCTCTGAATGTGTTTTCCCATCAGGTCAAGTTGAACTATGTTGTCTGCTGGTGGCCATCTTGGATCTGATGGAAACTTGCTGGACACATTTATCAAAGGGGACTAACTAAGGACAGTTGTGACCAAGTATGGTTCCAATTGGCCAAGTAGTCTCAGAATAGAAGATCTTTGAATGTGTTTTCCAATAGGGTCTTATGTTAAACTAAGTTCCCCGCTGGAGGTCATCTTGGATGAGGTCCACAACTTCCATCATGAAAATAAATGTAGTCCTTGACATAAACATTTTTGCTTTAAATCTGAACTTCTATCTCAAATCTTTATTGAAATACAAGACAAACTGTGTAAAGTAACAAACAAGAGTTGTCAGAAGACAACATAGCTCGCCAGGGATTACAGTGACCTCAATACACAATAAATTTTAAAGTTATACATTTTCGTTATTGTAATGTTTTAAAAAAATTTAAATGTGATATAAGGAAGTCACATCCCTAATAGGAACTCCCTACCACTAAAAGAATAACTTCTAGAGGCAGGGGTCAAGTTTTTTTTTTAAAAAAATTGCCCTCAGGGCAAGGTCAAGGTCAAAATGTCTACAACTATGGTACTGCCAGAAGGCTTTCATCATAGGGAAGACACATATCTAATATAAACACCCTACCACTAAATGTCTACCTTCTGGAAGCAAGATTAGAGTTTTTTTAAAAAATTGCCCTCAGGGCAAGGTCAAGGTCAAAATGTTTACAAATATGGTACCGCAAGAAAGCTCTCATCATAACAAAGTCTCATACTAAATATGAACACCCTACCACTAAACGACTAACTTGTAGAAGCAAGGTTAAAGTTTTAAAAAAATTGCCTTCAGGGCAAGGTCAAGGTCAAAATGTCTACAAATATGGTACCACCAGAAAGCTCTCATCATAACAAAGTCACATACCAAATATGAACACTCTACCACTAAATGTCTACCTTCTAGTAGCAAGGTAAAGTTTTTCAAAAATTGCCCTCAGGGCAAGGTCAAGGTCAAAATGTCTACAAATATGGTACCTACTGAAAGCTCTCATCATAAAGAAGTCACATACCAAATACGAACATCTTACCACTAAACGACTAACTTCTAGGAGCAAGGTTAAAGTTTTTGAAAAATTGCCCTCAGGCCAAGGTCAAGGTCAAAATGTCTATAAATATGGTACCGCTAGAAAGCTCTCATCATAAGGAAGTTACAAACCAAAATGAACACCCTACCACTAAAAGCCTACCTTCTAGAAGCAAGGTCAAAGTTTTTTTAAAAATTGCCCTAAGGGCATGGTCAAGGTCAAAATGTCTACAAGTATGGTACCATAAGAAAGCTCTCATCATAAGGAAGTTACATACCAAATATGAACACCCTACCACTAAAAGCCTACCTTCTAGAGGCAAGGTTAAAGTTTTTTAAAAATTGCCCTAAGGGCATGGTCAAGGTCAAAATGTCTACAAGTATGGTTCCACAAGAAAGCTCTTATCACAAGGAAGTCACATACCAAATATCAACATCCTAGATCTTAAGGTCTCCATTCCACAAGCAAGGTTAAAGTTTTGCTGACGCCGACGCTGACGCCGGGGGTATGACAATAGCTCTCCGGACATTCGTCCGGGCGAGCTAAAAATTTGACCAATAAAGGGCAATAACTCCTCTATATGTATTAAGATTTTCTCTTTAAAATTTCTAGGTGGGTAGATCTTGATATGCTGAATATTTTTGCAATTTAATGTTGACCTCTATCTGTTATAGTTATTTTGATAAAAAATAAAAAATGTCAAAATTTTCAAAATTTCATGGAAAAAGGGCAATAACTCTAAGACGGGTTTTCAGATTTTCTTCAAAATTGCACATCAGTTAGATCTTGTCATGCTGATCACATTTACTCCTGTCAGATTTTTGATATCTGTAATGGTTTTAGTTATTTGCCAAAAACAGCAATTTACCCATATGTGCTATTTTTAGTAACAGAAGCCATTTTGTTTGGTCCTCGGACTAATTGAACACAATTTTGAATCTAGATACCCGGCAGGTAATGAATCAGCCCAAGTTTGGTTAAAATTGGCCTAGCAGTTTCAGAGGAGAAGATTTTTGAAAAAGTTTACGACGGATGCATGCCGACGGATGCCAACGAACGCCAAGTGATGGTAATAGCTCACATGGCCTTTTAGGCCAGGTGAGCTAAACAAGAGGCTCTCAAGAGCCTGTATCGCTCACCTGGGCCATGGCTGACATATGCAGTTAAAATAATCCCAATGTTTTAAGGGCATCATTTTCAAATTTGTTAATAGACACTGATGTTATATTATCTTAAGTTAAACTATATTCCAGACTGGCAGCTATTTTGGATGGGGGTGCAGTTCTAATGTTAAAACTATGATCCCTGCTGGCAGTCATCTTGGATATAGTGCAGATCTGAAAAACAACTTTTTGCAGGGGACCATCTGGGGACTATTGTGGCCAAGTTTGGTTTCAATTGGCCATGTACTTTCAGAGGAGAAGAACTTTGAAAGTGTTTTCCCATAGGGTCCAATGTTAAAACTATGATCCCCACTGGCAGCCCCGCTGGCAGCCATCTTGGATATAGCGTGGATCTGAAAAACAACTTTTTTGCAGGGGACCATCTAAGGACTATTGTGGCCAAGTTTGGTTTTAATTGGCCTAGTAGATTCAGAGGAGAAGATCTTTGAAAGTATTGTAGTGTTTATTTACCTTCGTTATTGATTTTCAATAATGTGTCCAAAAACTAGGTCATGGAATGTACTGTTGATCGTTATCATTATTACTGATCTGGTTAAACGCTTGAGTGATCCTGAAATTGGCGGGAAAGTTAAAAGGACAAGGTCCATTGGTGAAGGGGTGTTCAAGGGGAAAGTTGTATTAGTTATAATGGGGCCCAATAAGGTATCACCCCTTAGGCAAACTAATAATTCCTAAGTCCGCGTCNGAAGATCTTTGAATGTGTTTTCCAATAGGTCAAATGTTAAAACTATATTCCCTGCTGGCGGCCATCTTGGATAAAGCGCAGACCTGACAAACGACCTTTTTGCAGGTGGCCACCTAAGACTATTATGAAATAACGAGATACATGAGTATGTGAGCTGTTAAAAGGGGTGAATTTATAATCTAAAATATGACCTAAAGCACAAAAAACATGGCAAAATAAAAGGATTGTTTCTATCCTTTTATTTTGCCATGTTTTTTGTGCTTTAGGTCATATTTTAGATTATAAATTCACCCCTTTTAACAGCTCACATACTCATGTATCTCGTTATTTTGTTATTGGCCTTTAGAGCTGTTTCGCAACACATATTTTGTTTTAAGACTATTATGGCCAGGATCGGTTTCNCATAACAGATTGATTGATTGTTCTAATTGTTGTTGTAAATATTAATAAAGAGAGATTATGTTTTATTTGCAAGGAGCCTTGTACATATTTTAGTTCGTTGGTTAATTGTATATAATTTATTATTTGCAAAGAGCCCTGTACATAATTTAGTTCGTTGATTTTATTAGTCCATTTGGACATCTTGGATCCAGCTCAGCCTGGTACGAACCAACTTTATATTATATTTGTTACACCTTGCACGCTACAGTATTTTCCCATAGGGTCCAATGTTAAAACTATGATCCCTAGGGGCCTGCTGGCGGCCATTTTGGATACAGCTCAGATCTGAAAAACAACTTTTTTGAAAGGGACCATCTAAGGACTATTAAGGTCAAGTTTGGTTTCAATTGGCCATGTAGTTTCAGAGGAGAAGATCTTTGAAAGTATTTTCACATAGGGTCCAATGTTAAAACTATGATCCCCGCTGGTGGCCATCTTTGATATAGCGTGGATCTGAAAAACAACTTTTTTGCAGGGGACCATCTAAGGACTATTGTGGCCAAGTTTGGTTTCAATTGGCTATGTAGTTTCAAAGGAGAAGATCTTTGAAAGTATTTTCCCATAGGGTCCAATGTTAAAACTATGATCCCCGCTGCTGGCCATCTTGGATATAGCCCAGATCTGAAAAACACCTTTTTTGTAAGGGACCATCTAAGGACTATTGTGGCCAAGTTTGGTGCAAATTGGCTTAATAGTTTCAGAGAAGAAGATCTTTGAATGTGTTTTCCCATAGGGTCCAATGTTAAAACTATGTTTCCCGCTGGCGGCCATCTTGGATATCGCACGGACCTGAAAAACACCTTTTTTGTAAGGGACCACCCAAGGACTATTGTGGCCAAGTTTGGTTCCATTTGGCCCAGTAGTTTCAGAGGAGAAGATCTTTGAATGAAAAGTTTACGCCGGACGGACGGAGAGACGACGGACGGACGATGGACGCAAAGTGATGGCAAAAGCTCACCCTGGCATTAGCCAGGTGAGCTAAAAAGGGGGTTCCAACCCTCAGAACTAGGCTGAAATTTAGGGTGCATGGCTTGACTCTAACAGAAGTCCTTTAGCCCTAGGCTAGTAAATACGAGGAAGAACTGCTAGAATTTGTTACTTGATAGTCATGATAGTCATTTGAGATAGCAAAATTTGGAAAATTTCTAAAAGGTGTATTTATTTTGGGATGGTTAAATCACTGCAGGGCTAGTGAATTCATTCATCTTGGACTCCTTTTGTCTACTGAGAATTAAATTTAGCGTGAAACCATCGTTTGTTGTGGAGGGACTTGCCCCCTCCCTAACTTCAAATACTGGATCCCAATTGGGAACCTCCCTAGATACCATGATGTTGCCCTCATTCAGTCTATTGTCTTTCACGTGAGGGTTCCATTTGGTCTAATTACCTGTAGTGGCACAGCCCTAGAGTGATTCACACTGCTCAGATTTTTGTGTTAGTTTAATTTTTCTAGAAAATTGGTGATTGTAATGATTGTGGAATGAAAAGGGGACACTATTTTGCATTTTGTTTGTGATTCAGCAACTAAACATGCTATAAGTGATTCAGTTATCAATAAAGTGACTTCCAAAACTAAAAAGAATCAGGGCAATTAAAGCATTCATTATGTTCATCTAGATAAACAGACCACAGCACAACTTGTACATGTACTATAGAGAAGAAATATGTATTTAATGCAGTTTTCAAGCCAATTCTAAATTCACATATAGGGCTACATTACATCCCTAGCCTTTTCTATTCATTAATATATGTTATTTTGGAACTAATTGTCATGCCACCATCTATGGTGAATGTTCACAGTTCAGACTTTTTCAGCAGCAACATCTACATACATGTAACAAAACACTTTAGCCATTTGTCCATAGTTTTGTAGTTCAAATATATAGCAACAAAATGTGTTGATGCACTTTCTTAAAATTGAAACTCCCAATCCAGTACAGCTATCCATAATGAAGCAATTTTAGAAGGGCTATCAGAGGGTGTTGCACATTGCTGATTCCTAACCACGACATGCACAAGGGAAAAATTGCGTCTGAAGTCAAAGACCAACTGAGTTAAAGTCCTAGGATGTGATATTATCGAGAACATCTTTTCACTGAGGAATTTGACCACTACAATTTGAGTGACATGCAACACTTCATTTGAATTTCACTGTTGCATATAAGGCCCCATTTCGATGAATTTACATTTCGTCAGTGCAACTCGGATCTAAAAATTGGAAAACCGCTGCCGAAATATTACTTCCTCGGAGTGTACAAGACTGGAGATTGGCTGGTAAATCTCCTCTCCCTACCCATTTAGCCCTGTGATTATTGGATCTCGCTGGAGCAGACGGGAGGAAAAAAAATCCAAAGTTCCATATTAAATGTAACCTGTATAAGCATATTTACATGATTTACATGCTTATCCTGAGGATTAAATAAGATTTCCAAGTCTGTCGCTGTTTTTAGACGTTTTTATATATTTGAAATTTGGCACCTGTCATTTTATGGTCATATCATGAAAAGAATAAAAACTTTGCTACATTCATATCATTGTATATTTTGCAACTTCTGCACATCTGCATGTCTTGCTGGTGTACAATTGTAATTACAACATGCACAAAGATAATTATTTACTGTTTTAAAGCTTGAATTAATTAAATCATTTCTGAGCTATAAATATATATAAATATTCAATATTATAACATCAAACATTACAGAATAATTTCAGGTACATTGTACATGTGTATGTAATTAGAGTCACTTGGAATACAAGGCATTCAAATTTAATACATTCAGTGATTAGGAAGGATTTTTCATCAATGGGACAATGGCCCCAACATCATCACTGTCAATGGGCCATTTTTCTTGGCAATGGGCTATTCATGTATCATCTGTATTGAGTTCTCATTGGCCTAGTAAAAACCAAGTAACATTAATAGCAAATATATATCGTGAAGGTATTTTTTCCTGACGAAATACAAGGCCTGCAAAGCATTTTGTGGCTTTGATCTAGTACAACAAGGGACTCATTTTAAGGCAACCATCATGAAATTTGCGATTTTTGCAGTTCCTACAGTGGACTCTGACAGTTCTGGTTAAGGGTTATCAGTAATCCCTTTTAGTATTTGAAGCCAGAGATGTTTTTTATATTGCCTAATTCCGAAATCTCATATCAAGGACGTATATACATCCTTGTCCAAATCAAGCATGTATAGTTCTATTGAAGTGATCTATCTTCATGCCAACTACAAAAAGCCTACCTCAAAAGACAAAAAAGATATAGCCCGGACATGACTTTTCCTTATAAAACCAATAATCTGACCTTGACGACAAAGTTCGAGGTCAAAGGTCATCAATCATGGTACATGACACATCGTCTAAAGGTGATCTACCTACATGCAAAATATCAAAAGCCTATCTCAAAAGACGAAAAAAGTTACAGCCCGGACACGACTTTTCCTTATAAAACCAATAATTTGACCTTGACGACAAAGTTCAAGGTCAAAGGTTATCAATCATGGTACATGACACATCGTCTCAAGGTGATCTACCTACATGCAAAATATCATAAGCCTACCTCAAAAGACAAAAAAGTTATAGCCCGGACACGACTTTGTTACGGACGGACAGACAGACAGACGGAGGGACAGAGTGATTACTATTGGGCGTCCGCCACTATGTGGCGGGGCCCTAATTAAAGTTTGTATTTTCCCTCAAGAATCTGTAAATATATTGAATTGGACCTGCCCGGTACATGTATGAAAGTTTCAGCTCCTTCTTTCCTTTTTTCGCCCAGAGTTGCTTTTTTTGTTTTTGCCATCTTGTTTTTAAGGTTTGATCACGTGATCAATATTTTTAGACAGAACTTGCTATAGTCTATTTTGTGGTAAATTTTTCTCTATTCCCTACATAGTATAACAATCCAGAAATTTTCCAAGAAAAAATTTATAGCATGTTCTATAGAATACATGGTCAAACTTCTGAAAAACAAAAGTAATACATTTCAAAGGAATCATCTGAACGATTTCAGTACTGAATGTAACAATCGTTGTGGGAATGAACTAATCAAAGTGCTAATAGTACTAATGGAACGATTGGACTTGATGTATGTTTTTTACTATTTAGGAAAACAGGACAGATAAAGGGGAGGTTTTGGTACCAATAATCCAGTTTAACCCTACCGCTGGCTTTTGCTAGTGCCTGTACCAAGTCTGGCTGTCCTGAGTTTCTTTCGCTGTATATGTTTGTCTTTTGTCTTGTTTTTGTTTTCCCCTGGCAGATTGTAGCATGTAATTGTAATTTACAGCTATTGTAGATTGTGTTTCTGAAATCTCATTTTTATGCCCCCACCGTTAGGCAACGGGTACATTAAGTTTTACCCTTGTCCGTCAGTACGTACGTCCGAAAATTTTCGTCAAGGATTTCTCAGCTTGTGTATGCAGTAATGATTTGATATTTAGTCTGAAGCTTTAGTATGATGAGTTGTACCGTGTCTCCCCTTTCCAACTCCGTAACTCATCTACTTCCTGTTTGACGACAACTTTGAATTTTTCCCATTATAGCCATATATTGAAATTTTTCGTCAAGGATTTCTCAGCTTGTGTATGCAGTAATGATTTGATATTTGGTCTGAAGCTTTAGTATGATGAGTTGTACCGTGTCTCCTCTTTTCAAGTCCGTAACTCATCTACTTCTTGTTTGACGACAACTTTGATTTTTTCCCATTATAGCCATATATTGAAATTTTTCGTCAAGGATTTCTCAGCTTGTGTATACAGTAATGATTTGATATTTGGTCTGAAGCTTTAGTATGATGAGTTGCACTGTGTCCCCCCATTTCAAGTCCGTAACTCATCTACTTCCAGTTTGACAACAACTTTGATTTTTTCCCATTATAGCCATATATTGAAATTTTGCGTCAAGGATTTCAAAGCTTGTGTATGCAGTAATGATTTGATATTTGGTCTGAAGCTTTAGTATGATGAGTTGTACTGTGTCTCCCCTTTTCAAGTCTGTAACTCATCTACTTCCAGTTTGACGACAACTTTGATTTTTTCCCATTATAGCCATATATTGAAATTTTTCGTCAAGGATTTCTCAGCTTGTGTATGCAGGAATGATGAGTTGTACCGTGTCTCTCCTTTTCAGGTCTGTCACTCATCTGCTTCCTGTTTGCTTATATCTGTATGGCGGGGGCATCCGTGTCCCATGGACACATTTTCTTTTATTTTTATGTTTTTTTTGACAAATTCTGCATGTCAATCAGAATCAAGTCAATTTGTTCTTCTTTCCTGACCATATTTGATTTACCTAGAACTAATCTCTATTGCATGAAATAATCAAGAAATGTGCATTTTCATACATAGTCTATGTTAATCTACTTGTAATCTTGTGCCTGCCTAGGACACTCATAATTTAAAAAGATATATATTTTAACCTGGATATGGGATGTTGTCTCCTTGACATTTACCCCATTCCCTTTCTTTTTCATATATAGATGAAGAACAACAATAAAAGCATTGTTCCATTGCTTGATTTTGTCATGTATTTGTAAGGACTTTGTCTCATGTGCATTTGCCCCATATCCCTTCAATACTTATACAAATGAGTACCAACTTTAAATAAAATCCAAAATCAAGGCAACAATCATGACGATCATAAAAGATAGAAGAAATGGACAATTGCGTATTCAGCAAAATTCAACAAAATATTGAAATCTGCAACTGTTGTTAATTTCAGTTTAAGTCTTCATTACATTTATTGGCAGATAACAGTACATTGACTTGACATAAACGCAATATAAGGATAATGCTTAAAAGTGTGGGAAAATGTACATGTGAGCCTTTGGCGAGCATTTTCACCGTTTTGAGCCAAATCCTTATGTAAAGTTTATAAATGTCAAGTCAATATACTGTTATTGTGTTTATACTGCAACATTTACAAAGCGAATTTTAGGTAAGATTTATCATTAAAAATTATGATTTAAAAAGTGAAGCAGACGTTGTTAGCTTGAGATGAATCCATGTTTTCTTGCAAAATCATGGAACAATCTCTACTGAAACACATTATTGACAACATTTAGAAATTGTTATATGGTCAGTAACTGTATATCACTTATGTTTAAACAGTCAATGTTTACTTAGGCAAATCATGCAAATAGAGAGGTTGCAATATAAAATCTTTTTAACTACATCTCAGTAAAAATAAACATGATAAAGGGCTACGCTGAGCGCAGCATGATACGACTGCAGCATGTCGTCCACTGAAATTTGAAAAAGTGTAATTTAAAGCGAGTATGGACAAACAAAAGAGCTTGACACAATAATTAGAAAGACGCAATAAGGAAATTGACCCAGTAATTAGCTGGACACAAACTAGGGAAAATAAAAATTAGCCCTTATGGCTCCTTATGATTCCTCTTTGACCCTTTATAGCTCAGAAACGGTAAGAGCTATGCCCAATCCATTGACATACTGCTGAAACCTTATATCAAGAGGAATCCAAAGAAAAAAAAACCATCGAAATGTGATGAAAAATAAAAATTTTAGGTAATCTGCAAATTTGCAGTTTTGGCCCCTGTGAACCCTTATAGCACGGAAACCGTAAGAGCTACGCCAAATCCATTGACACACTACTGAAAGCTTGTATCAAGAGGAATCCAAAGAAAAAAATCCCATTGAAATCCGATGAAAAAAAAAATTCAGGCAATCTGCAAATTTGAAGTTGTGGCCCCTTTCAACCCGTATAGCTCAGAAACGGTAAGAGCTACGCAAAATCCGTTGACATATTACTGATAGCTTACATCAAGAGGAATCCATACAAAAAAATTCCATCGAAATCCAATGAAAAATAAAAATTTTAGGTTATCTGTAAATTTATGATTTTGGCCCCCTTCGGCCCCTCATAGCTCAGAAACGGTAAGAGCTACGCCAAATCCGTTGACATACTACTGAAAGCATACATCAAGAGGAATCCAAAGAATAAAATCCCATCGAAATCTGATGAAAAATTAAAATTTTAGGTGATCTGTAAATTTATGATTTTGGCCCCCTTTGGCCCCTCATAGCTGGGTAAGGAAACAAGTTACCAAAAATTTTATAGTAGAGCACTATGTTAATTTTTCATAAGGAATCCTTTGGAAAAAATTGCATTAAAATCGGACTAAAAATTAAAAAAAATTAAATTTTTGAAATTCGCCCCTTTTGGGCCCCATTTATCTCGTGAACGGTACATGACACGTGAAATCGGTTGACATGTTCCAGATTGGAAATTTGTTAGACCCATTTGACAGATAAATGGTTTCAAATGAGCCTTAGCTTTTGTATATCCGACTATATCACTTTCTGTAAATGATCCAATATAAATGTGTAAACTGCATAGCCCCCGTTCTGCACGATCACTTTTCTTTGACTTCAAATCAATTGATCAAACTCGGAGTCCAAAATTTTGTTTTGGTATCACTGGCCTAGTACAAAAATATCGTTTTCTATATGCACTCGTGTCTTAAGTCGTCGTACCCAACCAAGAAATTTATTGAAACGATTTAAAATCAGTTGTTTGGCTGAATCAAAGTTTGCAATTTACCCTACGGTCATGAAAAGTCCGGAGAATCACGGGGATCGATAGCGCTAATAACCAAAAACATTAACAACGATCGTGGAAAAGTCCAGAGAATCACGAAAAACGTGATATCGCAAATAACCAAAAATGTAAACAACGAAAAAGTGTGTAATGGCGTGTGAAGTTCTGAAAAGCGCGTACACGCCGTGTGACAAAATCTACGCGTGTAAACCATTGAACAAGAGGCTCTCAAGAGCCTGTATCGCTCACC